>JALIZH010020556.1:0-14778 GCA_030522465.1 Rhipicephalus appendiculatus | reverse complement strand
TTCGTTCGCTCCTGCATAGATTGTCAACGCCGCAAAACTTCAACGCACCTGTCGCCGGCAGCTCTGCAACCTCTACCCCTGCCCTGACCAGCCGTTTGGGCGCGTTGGTATCGATTTGTATGGGCCACTTCCGCTAACGTCGGCTGGTAACCGCTGGGCCATCGCCGATGTAGACCACCTCACGCGATACGCCGAAACCGCCGCCCTCCCCACGGCTACAGCCCGCGATGCGGCCTCCTTCCTGCTCCAACGATTCATGCTGCGTCACGGTCCACCCAAGGAACAGCTCAGTGATCGAGGCCGTGTCTTTCCTTCCGAAGTCGTCGAAGCCATTCTCAAAGAGTGCAACGTTGTTCACCGCACGACTGCTGCTTACCACCCACAGACGAATGGCCTCACCAAACGCTTCAACCGTACGCTCGGTGACATGCTCTCCATGTACGTCGCCGCCGATCAGACAAATTGGGATGCCATTCTGCCGTTCGTCAGTTACGCCTATAATACCGCCCCTCAGAGCACTACTGGTTTTTCACCTTTCTTCTTATTATACGAACGGAAGGCACCCGTCGCGCACCATCGACACGATACTTCCATACAAGCCGGATCCATCTGAGTATGCGCCTATTTCTGACACAGCCAGGCTTGCTGAAGAGTGTCGAGAGCTTGCAAAGACCTTTACTACACATGATCAAGAGCGGCAGAAGAGAATTCGCGCTGACACCAGCACTTCTGAGCCCACATTCTTCCCTGGAGCACTCGTATAGCTCTCGATCCCTACCACTGCGACTGACCTCTCCTCAAAACTACTGCCCAAATACGAAGGCCCCTACCGTGTCGTCGAACGCACTTCGCCTGCCTGTAAACTACCTGATCGAACCCATCAAACCATCTTCGGACACGCGCCGTCGAGGACGCGACATTGTCAACGTGGAGCGCCTCAAGGTCTACCATAACCCGCTCATAGTAACCAGCTGTTAGGTCGCCAGGCGGCTCCCTTTTCGTACCCGGAGTAATTGTAGCGAAGCTTTGGAACTATACAGTGGGTCGTCTTCTCCAGCGCCTTCTAGTGGGTCGCCCTCTTCGAAGAGAGTAGTAGCTCGTGCTTAGAGTCGGTCCCCGCCTTGACTGTCGCTGTCGTGCATCGTCGCCGAGTGCCCGCCAATCAACGCCTTAACAATATATATATATATCCTTCTAGCGTCCTTCAAGCGCCGTACCCAAAACACAACTAACTTTTTCTTTATTTTCTGCGCCCCTCGCGCCAGCCTTGCCTGCCGCGCCGCACGAGATCACGCCCGAGCTCTCCTTCCCCTCACCGTGCTATCCCGACGATGTCGGTGGCGCTACATAGTGTCGGGACGGGGCGTATACATCGACGGGTAGGCGTAACGAGGCGCGAGCCGGGAGCGAGATAAGAGACGACCAGCCAGCTCGTGACCAGAACGAAACTGTACTTTATTAACATAAAGGTGACGTAACGAAATGACAGATGGCGCCACCAGCAAGTCACGCACTTGGGCGCAGCAGTAGCGACCACGACATCTCCCCTCCTTTCGGAGTGACGGGCACAACACACATAATAAAAGTTCAAACGGCCTGGTGGAACAACCCGACGACCACTTCTTGTACGAACCATGGGATCACAACCGTCAGCGCCTCGTTGCTCGCTGGCCTGTTCGACAGTAAGGTAGCTAGGGACCACAACACCAGTGGCACTTTCTTGCGTGGAAAGGTGTTCAGTCACACTCGGGGTATTCGTGCTGTCGAACGGCAAAAGGTGACGGCGATTACGTTGAAGCACTGTACCCTCGTCTGTCTCTACGACGTACGACCTTGGGCGCTGCTGAGCCTGGCTGAGTACTGTTGCCCGTAAATGATCTGGGCGTATCCAAACTCTCTTCCCCGGTTCTAGGGGTGGCAAAGGTCGAGCGCGATGACGATCATTGAAATCCTTTTCGTGAGGCTTTTTGATAACTTCATATATTTCGGCTACTTGCACTGGCGCCGGCCACACAGGTTGAAGCAATTCTTCAGTCTTAGGTAGCCTTGTACTACACTGCCTTCCCATCAGTAGTTGTGCAGGAGAGTATCCGCTGACGCCTGGCGTGTCTCGATAATTCAGGAGAGCGAGATAGGGGTCAGTGGCATTTGAGAACAGGTTCTTGACCGTTTGCACCATTCTCTCCGATTCCCCGTTGGACTGAGAATAGTGAGGACTACTTGTTACGAGTTGAAACCCATACGACCGTGCCAAAGCAGCCATCTCGTGCGACGAAAATCGTGGACCATTGTCGGATCTGACGAACCTGGGAATGCCGTGTCGAGCAAACAAGCTCTTGAGGACCTCTGTGATCACTCCTGCTGTCGTGCGTCTGAGCGTCACTTGTGTGTCGTGTTTAGTTGCGCTCTCACAAAGGTTTCTATGTGAAAGCACCCACTCGCCCTACAGTCAACTCTTCTGAGCGTCACTACTTCAGGGTATCGCGAGTAGTAGTCTACGACTATTAAGAAAGTCTGTCCGTTGCAATAGCAAAGGTCCATGCCCAACACGTTCCATATGCAGGTAGGCGTGTCTTATCGAGCTGACTTACTTAAATTAACAGCGCAAAGAACGGACACCACACAAAGGAAACACACAGGACGCTGTTAATTTAAGTATGCATAACCAACTAGCCCAGTCAGCTACACTCTTATCGAGCTGAGTTTTGACTTCTGCTTGTAACGGAATTGAAATGCGTCGAGGAGCACTTAGCGAGAAGGGCACTGCATTCGGTTTCAGTCGAATAGTGTACTCTTTCTTTAAGGTCCCGAGCCCGGTAAACAAGCTTGCATGAAGCTCTGGTTGAGACGTCTGAGCAGCGGTAGTGTCAACGCTTGTAAGGCTTGTAAGGTTGGGAAACCCAATAACGGTACAGTGAGCGACTGGACTACGTAGAGGCGTTGAGCTCTCGTCTTGCCTTGCCAGATGAGTTGCGCAGTGTAAGAGCCAAGTACTCACAGCGGCTGGTTCCCTGGGCCAGTTAGCTGGCTATCCACGCGATCGAGCTTCCAAGGCAGGTTGGGAAAGTCAGGAGGCACTGCTGAAACCTCTGCTCCCGAGTCCACTTCGAACGAAGTAGTGTAGTTGTCCACCGTGATGTCGACGTACTTCGCGTTCGCGTTTGCTGGCGACTCGAGGGTGTGCAGATGGATGGATGCAAGCTTGTTTCGCTTGCCTTGCTACTTGCGTGAGCGGCAAACTTCTGCGAAATGTCCACGTTTACGGGAATTATTGCAGAGCGAGTGTCGCGCAGGGCATTCGGACCGCGGGTGAGGCGAGCGTCCACAGAAAGAACAAGCGTCTTGACGGCTATCGATGAGCGTGTCGCGAGGCTTTGCTTTGGAACGCCGAGTAGCGTCAATCTCGATATGCGACGATGCAGCGTAGCTCGCTTTAGCCACCTTTTCCTTCTCGGCGTCATCGGCTTGGCGGCTCTTTCAGCGAGAGGTTCGGACTTCGGCAAAGTTGTTCTTAGAGACGGGTATCCCCTTAGGCCTACCACGAACCGGTCGTGGACGAGTCTCTCTTCAGCGAGTGCAGAGGGGTAATTGCAGCGTTTGACGAGCCGGCATAATTCGGCATAGTATGCGTCTACACTTTCACCCGGTAGTTGCGTCCGTTTGTGGAAGCGAGACGACTCGTACAGTTCGTTGACCGGGTGGACGAAGTGTTCCGTGAAGCGCGCGACCACAGTGTCATAGGAACGCGCTGATGTTTCGTCGAGAGAAAACATTTACAGTAATGGACGCGCTTCTGGTCTCATGCAGTATTACAGAAAACCTACTTGCACGTCGGACACGGCTCGCTGTATTCCTGGCACTGCAGCATAATCTTCCTAACGCGACTTCCAAGAGGGCCAACTTGCTCCGTTGGAAAAGTCGAAGGGTTCCGGCTGTCGGAGAGAGACGCTGAGCCATTCTGCAGGAGACGCTGTTTTGGTGACGTAAGCTGCTGACGTAAGCTTCAACGTCACGCGGAAAAGAATTGGAACAGAAAAAATTACACCATCTTCCGCTAAAGGGAACCATGTGTAGATGTGAAGCAGCGGGCGCTAACGCTAACACCGCCGGCGGCGTTGATGCTGGCGCTCATCGCAGCGTTGCGCAGGAGAGAAAACTGGGGATGCGTAGTAGTAGTAGTAAACAACTTTATTAGGAAAGCCGTTGGTTTCCCTAAGCGGAGATGGCTGCCAGGCCGTGCCTGGTCGCCACCTCGTCAGCGCGCTTGATGGCCCGGAGCTGGCCGTCCAGGCTTGTGGTTGTCAGGGTTCTCTCCCAGGCCTCACTGGACGGTGACTGTCCTAGGAGGTCGGGTGGGGGAGGGTCTTTGCAGCATCCCCAGATGATGTGGTCGAGGGTCGCGGTCTCTGTCTTGCAAAGGGTGCAAGTAGATGTGAAGAGGGCTGGGTAGATGTGTCGATAGATGTACGGGGATGGGAATGAGTGTGTTTGTAGCCGCCGCCAAGTGATTTGTTGAGCTTTGTTAAGTTGCGGGTGTGGAGGTGGTTTCGTTTGCCTTGTTAGCTTGTAGTGCTGCGTGATATCGTGAAAGGTGAGGAGTAGTTCGTTTGCTTCTGCGTCGTGGTACGAAGTCTGGCCCACCGCTCGGCGTACGAGTCCTCGAGCTTGTCTGTGGGCGGCTTCGTTGCGCGGGTTGCCTGCGTGTCCCGGGACCCAGACGAGTTGGATGAAGCTGGGATCTTCATCATCGGTGCTACTGGTGGCGGTGTTGCCTGAGGTTCTGCATGCCACTTGGGGCAGATGGCTGAGGATGCGTGCCGTGGTTGGGGAGACCATGCCACGGGCAAATCGGATTATGGCAGATTTCGAGTCACTGATGACTGTTTCAAATCCGGCCATTGCAGCAAGGGCTATGGCAGCTTCTTCGGCGTCGGTTGGGTCTTGTGTGCGTATGGAGCCGGCACATATTGTGGTGGGCTCTTTATCGACTGGGGTGCGTTTCGCCGATACATTGATTGCATAGGCGTGTCTGGGGGCTCCGTATCTGGCCGCGTCGACGTGAGCGGCCTTTGGATGCGTAAAGCACGCAGCGATGGAGCGGTGTTTCCTACTGGAACATGCCAATCGCTGCTAATGTGCAATGAGAGACAGAAGACTCCGACTGGACACAAAGACTCGCAGTCCGCTTTTAGTTAACGCGCACGCTGCGAATTTTTATTGTTCAACAACGCACAGGGAGAAATCTCCCACCGGCACCACCTTGGAGGTCAAGATCCATTGCCATATATACGGGGTGGCCAGTGAACGGTTGTGCAGCGCGAGCAGTCGGTTTTATTGCGATAGCAATTATATGGAAACTCGCGGCTGGTTTTCGCCGTCGGCGTCGGCGTCCGCGTCGGCGTCATTTGCCGTATATGTATATGTATATATATAACCGGCCCCCCCTGCTCGTCGTTCGTGAGCGTGAAAAGACGCGAGGGGGGGGGGTCCCTCGAGCGACCTTCGATTTTACGAGCGGGGGCGCGCGCGTTATCTCCCTTCTCGGCGGCCGACAACAAGCGGGGGGGGGGGGGGGGCGACGTTCGGTTTTACGAGCGCGGGCGCGCGCGTTATCTCCCCTTCTCGGCGGCCGACGGCGGGGGCCGGTGTACCCTTCTACGTGCTGCGCTCTCAACGCGAAGAGAATTCTCTTAAACAAGCGTTTTCTAGAGTTGCGTGAGATCGGATCCAAAAAGAGTGAGCTGCCAGCCTCAGTTCGTATAACATTACAATTTTTTGCTATCGCATTCATTGCTTCACCCTTGCGGTGAAACTGTGACTTTTTTTTTCAACCAAGAAACTCGCTAGCAGACGCTGCCTGTGTCGGCGTCGCGAGGCGAGAGGGGGCGCGCATGCGCAGTGGGAGTTTGGACGCCGCGGGCAGGGATACCTAGAGGAGAGAGGGGGGAGAGTAGCAAGGGAGAGAGAAGGGGGAGGCGCATGCGCAGTGAGGGTGTGGTTGCCGCGGGGAGGGATGACTAGAGGAGAGAGAGGGAGACAGGAGGTTTTTTATTTTTATTTTTTTAAAGGGTTTGCGCATGCGCAGTAAGGGTGGTCACGCCGCACACCACCACCACCGTATTAAGCTTCGCCATAAGATGCTTCACATCTAAAAGGAATCGTTCCGCGATAGCACCCCAGCATTGTCGGCGAACGAGATCAGCACTGCCAGGAAACTCTGCGGGTTGAGGTAGTGTCCGCACCGACAGGAACGCAGACTTGTGGGACTGGATTGAGCCCTGCGACTGTGGGAGTCGTCTCACAGTAGGCTGGCTTCAGGCGCTCCAGTGCGATGGTGTCATGTTTGCCGTGAACATCCACGATATATGTCGACTCGCGTTTCTCCAGTACCGGAAAGGGCCCGAGATAGTGTGGATGGAGAGCAGGTCGAATAGGTCCAAAGCGCATGAAAACGTGGGTTGCATGGGTCAGGTCGGATGTAATGTATGGTTTGCGTTCTGGAAGAGGACGTGTCGGACGGTTTAAGCGCTGGGAAGCACGTACAGCGCTTCCCAACCACTCGACTACAATTACAAACGTGCTATAAGGATACTACTGAAGTCTAGTTTTGGCAATCGGTCTCTAACTTGGCAGAAGGCAGACTGCAGCTTCAGCCAGTCCATAACTTTGATGACATTTGGAAACATTGTGAAATCGCCAGGCTCAACTTCCCTCAATATTCAAAGTCCCAATGAATCCTTTTAAGAAAGCTGCAAACAGGTACTTACCTGCCGCCTTTAGCCTACAGAATATTTATTGACAGCATAAAGCCGCACGGCCCTCATCGCGACGAGAGACGATTCACGTCACCTAATATGCTGTGGCAATGCACGGCGTGGTGCGGTGTCGAGCCTCTCAGTACGCGGGATGCTTGGAGAACGCCAATCACAAGCTCGGAACGGGAGGTTCCCATCCAGGGTGTCCAAAGGGCCTGCAGTTCGGTCCTCATGAGGGTGCGTCCCGCAACCGACCCTCCCCTTGAAGGGAATCGGCTCCTCAGGACAATTTTTCAATGAAGTTCACTGAATCTAACTTGCTGGCTCAACCCCACAGCAATGCGCCATCGAATGCTGCAGAGCAATGTACCGTGCATCTCTACTTGATGAGAGTGATGTTTAGCCGTGAACGTGAGTGCGCACATTACGTAAAATATATTTCACGTGCCACAGTGTAGGACACGCCTCGAAAGCAGTCACCACTAACGCCGCTCAATAAACACAATACCACAAGCCACCTGCTAAAGCTTGGGAGTATTTCTTGAGTGGCTAGTTGGTGAAGCATCTTGATAGGTTGGTGGAGATTTGTAGATCACGGAAGAGTCTTGTGCTCCTTTTGTCATGGTGTCCAAATTTGCGATTTCCTATCGACTACCTAAAACATGGCTCACTCTCACGCCATGTGAAATGGTCAGCTCCTCGCTAACTGCTTCGAATAACCTTGATTTTTACTGTGCGTGGAATGTGCCAGAGTGTTCCACAAAAACAGTCGTATAGCTTATTCTAACTCGGAGTACTTTGACTACGTAATCACAGATGTCACCCGAATGTAGAGGGGATCACATAGCCTCTCTGGGAGCGCTTTGTATGACCTAGTGTGGTTAACTTGAAAAAAAGAAACACTATATGTACAACTTTGGCTGATAGCATTGTTGGAAGCGTGTGTTTGCATTGAATTACAGTGTTGCGGTATCATTCAAGTGTTTTCATTTGTGATTCTTCACGCGAAAGCACGTACAAGTAGTTTTGATTTAATCTGTCCCAGAAGTGAGCACTTCGTTTCGGCATCGGCGTGTATTCGCCAGATTGAGGCGGGTGTTATTTCGTATTCGTGCCCACTATATCCTGATAAAATTAGCCATTTTCAATTTTTTGTCTGATTACACCATGGCAGTTACCGAACTTTACCATAAAAATAATCTGGGGCTATAATAAGTGCAGTATTTCCCCCGCATGCCTCCAACTATCCTGATCTTTCTGGTATATAGACAGAGTAGATATCCTAAAAACGCCTATTCGATTGTTGAAAAAATTTAGTTTCAAGAACCGCATACAATAGAGAACTGCTTACGTCGCCTTCCAAATGTCTAATTTCTGGTGTATCTGGCATTGTACCAAGTCTTAAACACTGAGCTACATTATGTATTTTATTATGCAACGATTTAAAGAGATTTCAGAGCGTATGTGAAAGGCAAGTGTGGCATACACTTACACAGTACGGTCCAAAAATTACTTTCAGGTGGAAGGACACCTCGTGCTCCCTACTTCTCCCAATGCTCCCTCCTTCTCCCACCAGGCTTACCTGATTTTCGGTGTACTGTTAATGTCGGACCCGCAGGAGTATCAGAAGTCGAGTCCAGAGTTGCGTATAAATGTTCTTGCTTATGTCTGAAACACCATTCCAGAATATATCTCAATAAATAAATATTCGGTAGGTGTTCAAGGTAAGGCTGTTATAGCACCACAATGATACATGAAATAATTCATATTGTAGTATTGTCCCGGTTTTAATTGCTATCATTAAGTGGAACGAAATATGTTATCGCAGTTTATATACTAGGAGTGTAGCATACGTGCCGAGGTAACAATGCATTTTCTATTTTCATTGAAATTAAGGAAGGAATATTACGAGATCTTGGGGTGTTCTCTGCGGTTTGTCATTAGTTAGCAGGAATGTTAGAAAGTGGCAACATGGCAAGAGAGTTTATTTTTCTAACACGGACGTCGAATGGTTTATTGTTTGAAGCAAGGTAAGCGCTGAGCGTCAAAGCAGCGCACAGCGTCTCTATCAGAGATGGCGCGGTAATTTAGCGGTCGCACACGGAGTAGCGGTGGCGATATGGAGGCAGCACGGTGCTCATTTATTCAATACAATCGCTTCCATCAGAGAAGGAGCCATCCGAGCGACTATTGGCGACCAGTGCACCGTAGTTCGTCTCGAGATCTTTGAGTGGCGCCCTCTCGTGCGTGACGTCAGAGGAGAGAACTCGGGTGCCGATCTTCGGGCGCGCGCTCGCTACACGTGAAAGCTGCCGGACGCCGCCGGCCAGTATGTCCTGCTCGAGTTACTGAAACATTAGTGGGCAAGTTCTTAAAGCAATTTGTACTGAATGTTCAAGCAAAACGCCTAGCGAATTCGAGCGGAGTTGCCAACAGGTGAACGTTCATTGTCGATTACTCCTGCTGTCGTCTGCTAGCCATCAATGTGTACATCTGCACGCACGGCGAAGATTTCTTTTCGCGACTGTTCTCGTTTTCGATCGCTGACATAAGCATCCGGGCTTCGGCTTCCGCGTCTTCGTTAAAGCTCAATGTATGTATAGCGCGTGCTGCACGTGTTCGGTTGCCAAGCCTGCTTCTTCAGTTCCATTCCTTTGTTCGGAGTTTTAAGCGATGACAAACGACATGTGATGTCACTCAAATAAATGAGATGGTCGTTGCAGGCAACAACCTTAGATTAACTTAACTTTTCAGCAGCTGCTGTGTAAACGCATCGTAATTAAGCACGTGAAATTTAAACAAGAAATGAAAGGTTAAGAGCATGAGACAAAAAGGGGGGTACACAACGGAGATATAAAATATTGGTAGGTTGTGTGGAGTATTTTTTTAAACATGTTTTAATCCCTACTTTAATGAATCAATGTTTGCTGACTCGTTCATGGTCGTCTTAAAGTACGCTGTACAGAATTAGTGTAATCCTACTAACGTAAACACAAACTGTTCGCATCGAAAGTCGTAATAAGATGTATTTGCAATAAAATACCTTAAATCACTCTCAACGGTCGTCTCCTGATTAGGCGTGGTGCGGTCATTGTACTAAAAGACTAACAGGCGAAGGTCATCTTCTTCAAAGACGAAGGCGAAGGTCATCTTCTTCAATCGATGAATTGTTCCTTCCCCGCCCCCCTCGGAATGTTCTTTGGAGGTAACGGGGTTTTGCACTGCCTCCAGGATCGGATGCATTTCAAGCCTCCCAACACATCACCTGGTTTGGCGTTGCCTCCGTGATGCGCCAACCAATCATGGAGGCAATGCAAGGCGATGTTGTCATGTGACGGCGTCATCATGTGACGTGACATGACTTCACAAATCTTGGCTGTCTGTGATGTCATGATGACATCATAAGGTGACGTCATCATGTGATTTTTTGCATCACTCGTGTTGACGCTGCCGGTGCGGGACGCGGATGCTCAATTCTCGCGTTTGATAAGTAATATAAGGCTCTCACCTTGAAATATTCAATCTTGGTACAGCGCGGTAAAAATAGCGATAACCAGCCAAAGGGGCCAAGAGGATGGTGGGAAAGAGCTCTCTTTTTTCCTCTTCCTGGACACATTCGCCAATTTTTTCCTATTCTTTACCAATATACTATCGGTGTCAAATGAAACAAGAAGAGCGGAGCGTGTTGCCCAATAATTAGGAACTGTATATAGCGTGCGCCGTCCTTGTCATAAACATCGACATCTACATCAGTCTGCGTGCTTCCACAAATTGGTGACCTGGACTTCACCTCATGGCTCTCGCTTCCTAACAGTTTGAACGTTCATTTCCCCCTATGTATGCTCTCCCCTTATGTAATACCCCAACAGGGGCCTTTAAGGGGTTAATAAATGATGATGATTTGCGCTTGCCCCAGCCGCTTCGCTTGGCCCACAGCTGCCAGGAGCTCGAGCACCGCAGTCTTCGCAGTCCTTTCCGTAGCCAGACAGTCATGACCTCTCATCATGTACCGTCCTCATCACCACTACCCCACGAGCCCGAGGTTTCTGCTCTCAAGATCTCCGAGTTCTGGTCGTCGGACTCGCAAGTTTGGTTCATCACCGTAGAGTAATTGTTCCGTCGTCATCGGCTCACTTCGCAGTTGACCACGTATGACGATGTCGTCGGAGCGCTTCCGCCTCATACGGCTGTGGTCGTTCATGATGTTCTACTCTCTCCTCCAGCCGATAACCCCTATTATCGTCTAAAGGAGACGCTCATCAGGCGCACTACCAACGCCGAGCAACATCAACTGCAGCACCTCCTTACGTTGGAGGAGCTCGGCGATCGCAAACCAACTGACTTACGGCGTCGCATGCTAATCTTGGCGCCCGGTCTCGCTGCGTCACCAAACAACGCACTTTTTTTGAGAAATATTTCTGCAGTGACTTCCAACACAGGTGCGCATGATTCTGACCACGTCTTCAGCATCCACACTGGAATGTCTGACTCAGTTAGGCGATAAAGTTATGGATGCCGGTTTTCCCTTCGTGGTCACACTTCGTCACCCTACAGATTCTTCGGGCAACAGCACAGCTAGTGGTGACAGTAATGCGCGTCTCCTCGCTGCTAATGAGGAGCTCACCCGAAAGGTAGTGCAACTTGCAGCTGAAGTCGCCGCCTTCAAAAAAAAAAAAACGAGCCGCGTTTTTCATCATGATCACCGCCTACGCCCTAATCGCTCTGACCGCTGTTCTACTAGTCCCGATAGCCTTTGTTGGTACCACTGTCGCTACGGGTCGCGTGTAAACAACTGTCGCCAGCTTTGTTCGTACATGGGAAACGGCCGGGCCGAACAGTGACGGCGACCACTGTTTCCGGCCCCAGGCACAGTCGCCTTTTCCATGTTACCAATCGTTACACCAAGGTCCGCTACCTCGTCCATACTGGCGCTGAAATCTGCGTCCTCCCTCCTACGCTGGCTGAACGACGCCGTCCTCCCGACTCCCCTCGTATGAATAAAACGGAAAGGCGGGCTAGTTGGCTTGGCTGCACTGGTCCTCGTGAACTTTTCGTTGTGTTTTCGTGTTGTGTGCGCAAAGTTATCATTATGCAGCCAAACCAACTAGCCCGCCTTTCCGTTTTATTGGAGTTCATTGCTTGTTTTTCGGGCTCTTTTTCTATGTGCCCTCAATGGACGTAAAAGATCCCTGACTGCGCTGGTCCTTTTGAACTTTTCGTTGTCTTCGTGTTGTGTGCGCAAAATTTTCATGTCTCCTCCTCTCACCGCGGTCAACGAATCAACTATCTGGACTTTAAGGCCTAAAGTCGGTGACTCATGAATTGGCCTCAGACGTACAGTGGTGGTCAAAAGTTCCCCAGGTCACAATCCCATGTATTCCTATAGCAGAGTGGCCTGGGAACTTTCGACCCTCCTGTACTTTTCGCTGGCTCTTTGTCATCGCGGACGTGCGCCAACCAATCGGAGCCGATTTTCTGTGGCACTATAAGCTTCTCGTAAAGTTAAGGCATAGCTGCATCCTGGCTTCTGAGACAAGCTTAGCCATACAAGGGGCTTCCTGTCCCTCTTCACCACTCCGGCTTCTCCAGGCGCAAACCACCGTTCCCGACCCTTGGTCAAGCGTCATTGCTGAGTTTCCGGGCGTCTTCCGGTCACCCTCCTTTCAGTCCTCGGCCGACCACAGCGGGACGCATCACATGGTCACAAAGGACCCTCCCGTATTTGCCCGGCTCGTCGCCTTGCACTAGATTGTCTCGCTGTTGCCAAAAAGGAGTCTGAGCACATGCTTGACCTTGGTTTCATTCGTCCCTCCTCCAGCCTTTGGTCCTCATCACTCCACATGACGCCTAAAAAGACGGGTGATTGGCGCCCATCTGGCGAGCGATTACGATGCTCTTTATAAGGCCACTGTCTCAGATCGGTACCTCATTCCCCATATCCAGGATTTTGCTTCGGTATTGCCTGGCAGCACCGTTTTTAGCAAGATCGACCGGGGGGAAAGCCTACCACCACATTTCCGTCGAACCCGGAGACATTCCAAATACCGCCATTCGGCCATTCGAATATCTAAGCATGCCATTTGGTCTTTGCAACACGGCACAGACTTGAACGTTTCGTCGACCAAGTTTTACGTGGCTTCACCTGCTGCTTGGCCTACCTCGACGATATCCTCGTCTTCAATACCTGCACTGAAGATCACAAGCTCCATCTACGGCAAGTGCTCGAGAGATTGAGCAAGTTGGACCTGGTTGTTAAATGCCCTAAGAGCGAGTTCAGGGTCAGGCAGCTAGACTCCCTCGGCCATCGCGTCAACGCACAAGGTATTCGTCCGCTACAGACTAGTGTAACCACCATTCGTGAATTTCCTCATCCATCCACCGCCAAGCAGCTCCGTGAATTTCTTGGCCTCACCAACTTTTATCGCGGCCTCATTGCTCGCTGCACTTATATACAGCAGCCTCTCAACGACCTTCTCATGGGCTTCAAAATGTCGAATGCCCCGGTACACTGGAACGATACGGCTGGGCGTGCATTTAGAGACATTAAAGAAGCCCTTGCCGGCGCACTACGCTCCTCGCCCACCCTAAATGCGATGCCCCAACATCCGTCATGGTAGACACATCTGACACAGTTGCTGGCGTAAGGCAGCCCATTGTTCTTCATAAACCATAGCGCAAATAAGAACACGGGACAAGAAAGAGACCAGGACAGGCGCACACTATCAGAGTTGATAGTGTGCGCCTGTCCTGGTCTCTTTCTTGTCCCGTGTTCTTATTTGCGCTATGGTTTATGAAGAACAATGAACAACCAACAAGCCCAAGCGGTCTCCCTTTTGAAAGGCAGCCCATCGCCTTCCTTTCCAAGAAGCTTGCTCCTCCCGAGCGCCGCTACAGCACCTTTGGCCGAGAGCTAATCGCCATTTACTTGGCTGTGAAGCACTTTCGCCATTTCCTCGAGGCACGCGCCTTTCACATTCTTACGGATCACAAACTACTGACGTCCGCCTTAACATCCACCAGCACTTCGTAAGCACCCCGGGAAATCACACAGCTCACCATCATCTCTGAATTTACGAGCAACATTCGCCGCGTCAGTGAAAAAGCCAACCCCGCTGCAACAGAAAACGGCCGAACAAGCATCGACTTCTCGGCCATGGCTACCGCCCAGAGGAATGACGAGGAGCTCCAGCTGCTACAAAAGTGCGGCACATCTCTCGTCTCGGCTGATGTATGGTGCCTGATTGTGACGTGCCCATCGTTTGTGATACGTCGACAGGGACGTCCTCGTCCCTGCGTACCTCTCCCATTCCGTCGAGCAGTCTTTGATGTCGAGCATTCTTTGGCTCGCCCAGGCATTCGCGCCACACAGCGACTTATCACTTCTCGTTATGTGTGGCCGAGCATTAACGTAGAAGCTCGTCGTTGATCACGTGCGTGCCTGAGGGGCCAGGGAATCTCAAGTGCATCGCCGCACTGTCACACCTGTTGGCATGTTCCCTTCCCCGGATGCTGGCTTCAGCCACCTGCATGTAGACATTGTCGGTCCCCTTCCTCCATGAGGGGAACCATCACTATCTGTTAACCTTCATTGACAGGTGCACAATATGGCATGAAGCGATGCCTCTTCAAAACATAACAAAACATAAACATAACTGCGGAGTCGACAGCTCGAGCACTCGTCACTCTGGATTAGCCGCTATGGTGTCCCTTTCACCATTACGACTGACCGGGTTCACCTGCTCGACTGCACATTGTTCGCCAATCTATCTCGGCTCCTCGGTGTCAACCACATCAAGACTACCTCGTATCACCCAATCGCCAATAGAATCATCGAACGTTTTCCTCGCCAACTGAAAGCTTCACTCATGGCTTCCACTCTTCCTTCATCGTGGACTGAACACCTTCCTTTCGTTATGCTTGGCATCCGCACGTCTCTTCGCAGGGACTCCTTCATAAGCGCCGCCGAGCTGACATTTGGCACCACTCCTCGAGTTCCTGGTGAATTCTTCAGTGACTGGCCCAC
>JALIZH010020555.1:0-15107 GCA_030522465.1 Rhipicephalus appendiculatus | reverse complement strand
GTCATGTCGCTCATGACTAGAGGCCGGATTTTTAGGCACTTAAAAAGCGCGTTTTAGGCGCCAAAAATAGGCAGGCAAAACACAGTTTTAGGCTTCCAAAATCGTAAATATAGGCACAATAAATTTTTACATAAATTCAAAATATTTCAAACAAAGACGCACGCGACCTGTATTTACGACAGAAAAGCATGAAATCGATGACACAAAGGCGCCAACAGTTGAACATAGCCAAGCAATTGTCCTTTTTTGCCGCACGGTTCGTAGAACACAGTCTCATTTATTCTCTATCATGGTGAGTAAAGTGTCCACCGTGTAATCTACACAGTCGTGGGTCTCTATTTTCGGCATGCACAAAAACAAGTAGTTAGGCTGCTAAAAAACCAGACGCGAGGGATGCCTCGTATTGGCCGGCTCTAATCGCGTAGGGTCAGTTGCTATTCTGTCGACGAACACCTTTAAAGGGCCCCTCACTAGGTCTGAGCATTTTGAACTGACAAGTGTTTTGCATAAATTGGGCGCTCACGATCACGTCTGCCAAGATTTGCAACGTTACGCGCCACGGAAAAATGTGAAATTTCATAATGAACACCGCTTTCCCTTCTCGCAGGCGCGCGACCCATGATGGAGGGTTTGACGTACAACAAGGAATGCTCCTGCGTAGTTATCTGAGCTCTAACGTCGCTCCTATACGTAAACATTGGTGCCCTGACATCACTCGCAGTAGCACGTGACACTGAGAATTATTCGAGGTGACATGTGTAATTTCTGTAATATGTTGCTTAAATAGATGAATGAAAGTTGAGAGAAATAATAAAACACACAAGCGGAATGTGTTTGCATTTTTTATTTTTTATTTCTTACTTCGAATCGCAGCGAGATGTGAGACTGATCTGCCTCCATTTCGTATGCGTTCGTGTTTTCGCCGTTCCCGCGTCGCGCCGGCACCAGCCCTATAACAACGCTTGGCGCGATTTTAGTGCATTGTCCCTAACAACAGTTCCAGCTGTGCGACGCGGTGTGTCGCGGTAAGGATACATGATCCGTGCCAGCCTCTCCAAACGTACGCGCACTGAGAGATCCATCCCAAAGAAATAGGCAGTACACTACAGAGAATGCCGAAACGACACAGCACCGTTCGCGTGCATGACCTGGCTCAGGCACGTCATGCGCACGTGACCTTGCGTGCGCATGACGCCTCATCGCATAATGGTTTCGCGGCTCGTAATGAACCAACTTGAAAAAATATTGTGGTCCAACGCTCTTCATTGGACACGCATCAACAAACAAAACCAAACCCGCGTGCATATCACATTTTTCGTACTTATCGATCTACACTCTCTTTCCCCTGACAGCCCTCCATGGTTTCGCATTCGTCGGTCACCGTCCCGCGGCTGCACAGAGGGACCTCCTATTTCTTGCCTACTGCCGCACCCATGTCTTCAAGGTGGTTCACTTCCTTGAGGACACTGGAATGGACAAACGGCTCGAGAAGCCAACCGCCACGTCCTCGACCATGGACGCCACTCTCCCTTCTTCTCATTTCTTCTTCCCATGTTTATTTCCCTCCCCCATTTCCATAATAGACGTTGACTTCCTCCCATTTAGGGTTGCAGAAACAGCGTCTTTTCCTCTCCTGAACATCTCCTCCTTTAGCCGCTCGCGACATCTGAGCGCGTTGGCGTAAGATGGCCGGCGCGTCCCCTTTTGCGGCTGCTAGCGGTTGTTTTCCGGAAACTGGTTCAACAAGAAGACTCGTTTAAACCCTAAAGTATTTCTAAAGGTCAATGTTGCCTGGTAACATGAATAACGGTCTCAAACTGCACTCGAAAGTGAAATTTGGGGTTAAATAGTGTTCATATAGGCACCTATTTGGAAAATAGGCATTTATAGGCACTTATAGACGTTTAGGCACGATCGCCAAAAATAGGCATTTATAGGCACTATAAAAACACTATAAAAGTCCTTCTTAACCTCTAATTCATGCTCATATATCGATGTGGTACGATAGGAACGCAAGGAACAAAATAGGCATTTGCCTATAATCCGGTCTCTACTCATGACATGTCATAATTTCCATATTACCACTTGTCATTTATGTTCGTCATACAGTCACGTCACTAAATAACAAATTTGCTGTATATCAAGCTAACGAAACACCCGTGTGCGCGCCATGAGCGTGGCGTGAAAGTCATGTCGCACATGACATGTCATGATTTCCGTATTACCACGTGTCATTTATGTTCGTCATACAGTCACGTCACTCAATACCAAGTTTGGTGTATATCAAGCTAACGAAACGGCCGCGAGCGCGCCATAAGCGTGGCATGTAAATCATGTTGTTCATGACATGCACCTCATTATTTGCATAATACCACCTGTCATTTATGTTCGTCATACAGTCACGTCATTCAATCCCAAATTTGGTGTATATCAAGCTAACGAAACGGCTGCGAGCGCGCCATGAGCGTGGCATGTAAACCATACTTTTCATGACAAGTTAGTCATGATTTTCATGATATGGCCCGCCATTTATGTTCGTCATACAGTCATGTTATGTCATACCAAATTTGGTATAAATCCCATTAACGATACGGCCAGGAGAGCACAAAGTCATAGGCGGCTAGATAGATAGATAGATAGATAGATAGATAGATAGATAGATAGATAGATAGATAGATAGATAGATAGATAGATAGATAGATAGATAGATAGACAGACAGACAGACAGACAGACAGACAGACAGACAGACAGACAGACAGATAGATAGATAGATAGATAGATAGATAGATAGATAGATAGATAGATAGATAGATAGATAGATAGATAGATAGATAGATAGATAGATAGATAGATAGATAGATAGATAGATAGATAGATACGCTCAAAATCGTCGAACTTCGCTAAGAAATGCTTCGCATTTAAAAAACATGGAACGAATACAGTCATGTGCGGGCCGCGCACCGCTCGCAAAAGTTCCGCGGGCCACTTGTTTGAGACTCCTGAAGTAACCAAACTTGGCATTGCATGAAATGGTGTATGGCTAACGCAAATGACAGGCCATGACATGAATATCATGTCATACATGTCATGTACGTCATGACATACATGGCACGGACTCGGTCACAACACACATTGCACAAACTTACTTTCGCGGCGTTGCACTTAACTTGATGTAAACCCCAATTTGCATGATGCGATGCTGGTGCATAACCAACATGAATGGTAGGTCATGACATGAACAGCATGACATGCATCTCACGCACGTCATGAGATCATGAGAAAGCGCCATCGTGATGTGATAGTGGTCGTTTCATTACTTTGTCATATACTAAAATGTCTTTGAGATGACGCGTGTGTAGGACGAACATGAACGAAAGGTGACAACATGAATTTGACGTCAGTCATGTAATCAGTATAATATGATGAATAACACAAACGACACGATGCGAACGTTGTGAAGCCGTCACGGTCGAAGCACTAGCATGGTATATACAGAATGTACGTGCATGCATGACAATCTGTGTAACCGTGCACAAAAAGTCGTGTAAGGTATGTCAAGAAACATCCGTCGTGCTCCCGTCTGTCTATCACGGTGTGGCACATGTTATTCGAAAATTTTGACGTGTCTTCAATAATATTTGTGTGTCTTCGATAGCATGTGCGTGTCGAAAATTGTGGCATGTCTTCTACACTTCGACACAGGTGTCACTGATAGATACTCCCTGAGAAACCTATACCAAATCAGAGTGCACCGATAGTAATCCTCCTATCCCATCTGAATTCTTCTCGCTTTCTTACTTGTAGCTTCTGCCATTCTTGACGACGTTGGCCCTGCCTTCTTAAAGTTTTACGACCTCTTGAAATATAAGCAGGGCATTTGGGACTATAAATGTTCAGCTCTGCTTGTATGCTCAAGGAAATCTAATCCTCGAGAGACTACAAATTAATATATATTTAACATTTGAAAACTTTCAGGAGCTCCCTGTCAGTCGCGTATAAGGATTCTAACTAATCGCAGCTGCCTCAGTACGCGGCGTCAATCTCCTTAATAGAGCAATGCTACAGGGGATACCGAGTATTCCACTGTGTGTTCCGCATTTCTAAGGGCGTGACGAACAATACAACGGCGCAGACATGCTCATACTTCGTCAAATCAGTGAGTACTGCAGCCTCTACAAAGTTACAAATGTCACCACGGATTTCATTAGTTCGTCTCCCAGTGCCAAGAATCATAATCACCGTTATCGAGCAATTTTATGTTCACTGAAGTCCAATGACTTCTATACACATGTATTTCTGTTTTCTGTCAGTTGCGTATGATCTTTGTGGCTTAGAGACAGGGCTTCCCCTCCTTGGCACCTTTCCTGGTGCTATTACAGGCCTCCATTTATCCACTCTACGCCCTGGATATACCGGGCACGGTCTATCAATGGCGTATCCAGAAGCGGCAGCAACGACGCCCGTGGGCATGGCATGCGAGCTTCTATGAATGACCAGACAGACGAGCATGCACGGCAGGACTCATCAGTCATCAAACTGAACATTACTGGAACACCAACGTTGCCCACATTGCTCACCCAGATGGCGCTAACAACTGGTTTCGCTGTATCTGTTTTCCAAACGCCGCAAGCAACCACGCACTGTGGATAGGACGATGTGTAGGTTAGCGTAGGCGAACTGGTTTAACAAGAGGGCTCCCTCGGCGCCACCATTATCCCATTAACAATGTAACCTCCCAAAAATCCACCTTCGAGGCTGGGAAAGAAGTCGGCCTTTGTACTGCCATGGCACAGTTAGAGAGGCTAGAAGGGTTCTAGCACAGTCCCGAAAAGAGGTGTTCCTTCTTTCATCGCCGGTAGTTCACACGTCAGGCACGTCGATCGGCGACACGCTTCAGCTTGTCGTCTACAAAAATGCCCCCCACCTCCCCGAAGGGAATCGTGAGGAAATGCGAATGCAATTCGCGCGCGCTTCACTCCAATTATATATGGTGGTTGTGGTTCGAAGAAGGAAAAGGCGCCTAATTTCTGCAGCCTGGTCGGGAGCACGGCGCAGCGGCTTTTTTTTTTTTGCTTTTTTTTCAGTTTTTTTCTTCTCCTTTTTTTTATTTTTTTTTTAATTTTTTCTTAACTTTCTTTTGTTATTTTATTTCTTTTTTTTTCTTTTTTTATTAAAAAAAATTTTTTTTTCATATATAGCTCCGCCGAGCTCCCGCGATGCGAGCGCCCTCACGCACCAGAGCGCGCTCCTCCTCTCCACTCACTATAACACCTGCCGAGGCCACCGCGGACAACGCCAACGCCGGATGCCTGACATAGCCCGACTAAGAAATGCATTCGCATTTAAAACTGGGGATGCGTAAAGCACGCAGCGATGGCGCGGTGTTTCCTACTGGAACATGCCAATCGCTGCTAATGTGCAATGAGAGACCGAATACTCCGACTGGACACAAAGACTCGCAGTCCGCTTTTAGTTAACGCACACGCTGCGAATTTTTATTGTTCAACAACGCACAGGAGAAATCTCCCACCGGCACCACCTTGGAGGTCAAGATCCATTGCCATATATACGGGGTGGCCAGTGAACGGTTGTGCAGCGCGAGCAGTCGGTTTTTTCAACCAAGAAACTCGCTAGCAGACGCTGCCTGTGTCGGCGTCGCGAGGCGAGAGAGGGAGAGGGGGGAGCGTAGGAGAGGAGAGAGAGAGAGGGGGGCGCGCATGCGCAGTGGGAGTGTGGACGCTGCGGGCAAAGATGCCTAGAGAAGAGAGGGGGGAGCGTAGGAGAGGAGAGAGAGGTGGGACGCGCATGCGCAGTGGGAGTGTGGACGGCGCGGGCAGGGATGCCTAGAGGAGAGAGGGGGGGGAGCGTCGCAGGGGAAAGAGGAGGGGAGGCGCATGCGCAGTGAGGGTGTAGTTGCCGCGGGGAGGGATGCCTAGAGGAGAGAAGAGAGAGGAGGTTTTTTTTATTTTTATTTTATTTTTTTTGAAAGGGTTTGCGCATGCGCAGTAAGGGTGGTCACGCCGCACACCACCACCACCGGATTAAGCTTCGCCATAAGATGCTTCACATCTAACACCTGCCGGCGCGCACACCTCCTCAACCTATCCTCCTCCTCCTCCTCCGCGGACAACGCCGCACAACGCCAACGCCGGATGCCTGACATAGCCCGACTATGAAATGCATTCGCATTTAAAACAGAGTGCGGCTTCACCGCATAGCTGTCGCACGCTCCCTACGGGAGCAGAGTTGCCTATAGGTCCGGCTAGCAACCCCAGCTATGCGGCGAAGCCGCACTCAATCGACGTGCCTGGCCTGTCAACGACCGGCGATGAAAGAAGAAACCCCTTTTTTCCGAACTGTGTCACGGGAGTGCAAAGGCTGACTTCACAGCCTCGACAAGAGATTTTTTAGCGGTCACGCCTATTATGGTGATACGGGCGGCGCCGAGGGAGTCATCTTGTTAAACCGTATTGCTGCCGCGGCAACGGGGAGTTCAGAATTAAGCCTCCCATGCTAAAGTTTGCGCAGCGCCGTCCGCTGCCCCAGCGGAGACAGGGAAAATGTCCGGTCGCTTGGACGGGCCGCGCTTGCTTGGTTTTCCCATGGCACGCACTGCAAACGGGGTTCTTAAAGGCCGAACTATATGCAGCGTTTTTGCCGGCGTTTTCTCTCATTGCGTCTCACGGTGTCGCCGCATGAACGCCGCCAGAAAGGGCGGCAAACCGCATGACGAGCGCGAAGGCCAGCGCCAGCGCAGCGTCGTACAGTGTGACCAGACGAATTCGTTCTGAAATCTCCTTAAGCAGTGTGTAGTCTTCGCAAATGAACCAATAAGAAAGGCTCGAGCTTGTAGTTCTCGCGCACTCTTTGTAATTGCTTTCGTTATAAAAATATTCGGGGCATTGAAATAGAAGCGTACTGACACCAAAAGCTGACACGCGTCCGGAACTTGGCAGCAACGTCGCCTTGATCATCACGGGGAGTGAGCTGATGAGTTGAGTGCCGGCTAGTGAGATTTTCCTGTGTTGTGTGCAGTCAAGCGCTTTTCCTGCGATAGCACAATGGAGAGACGTCGGAAACCTTTGCTGATTAGAAAGAAACTTCTGCTCCTTGCTATTTTGAACGAAGAGGAGCAACAACCCCGGCGCTGGTGGGTGCGGCCTGTGTTCATGCACCGCAAGCAAGAAACGGCGGTAAGTCCCATATCATTTTCGATTGTTACGTAAAAGGCGTGCAAATGTAGTGTCTTGTGTAGCGATTGATGTTTCATTGTCCTGCGGTGGTTGTACAAACTCGCGTGAATTGATATCGTTTTGAGGACTACTTTGAGGACTGCTCACGTTTGTGGCCCAGTTTTGACACCAGAAGCAGAAGTGTGCGACTGAGCTAGAGCATAAAAGGGCTACCTTATCTTGAAAGAGCGGGAGGGCGACAAAAGTACGTTGCTCGCTTTTCCACATTCGAAAATTCGACAACCTGCTGCAGGTCAAATCGTACATTTCCGGCTCTCTCCAAGACAGGTTTGGTCACGTTTGCGCCTCACGTGTGTGTGTGTATGTCCCCTCCATAGCTTGGGGTCCCTTGGTTAGTCAGTCGGTATATTTGCAAAAAATTGGTATGCTTGTCAACTAGACATTGAACTTTGAGTGTTTCATTGCTTAAAACTGTATGTGCAGTTAGGCTTTGTAGCATAAAGTTTTAAGTAATAAGTAGTTGAGGAGGGTGTTTTATAAAACGAACCTGTACACATTGTGCTGCAGAAACATGTAGTTGTATTGTGGGCTCATAATTTTTTTTAACAAGACCTCATAATTCAGTTGCACATGCTTTGAAATAAACCTTTTGCTTTTCGTATATTTGCTCAACTTTATCCTTGGGCCTCAAAAAATGCACCACCTGACATGCACGTCTGTCACACAGTATGCTTGAAATGCTCAATGTTTCACACTTATCCCTCACGCTAATCTATTCCTACCACTCTTCTCTCATCAAATTAAAACATTGCCTTTGTCCTCATGACATGTACATTGTGCATCTACTTCAATTACTTTTTTTCATTTTTTCCATAGCTTGTGAATTGATTAGTGTAAAAGCATGAACTTTTCATGACATTAAAGCAGTGATTTTTACCATGTGTAGCCATCAATGTAGCATGGCACTACATGTTAAATTACACTGATATAAACAGTTGTGTGCCTCATTTAAATAACCCCTTCACAAATGCCTCACTTCATATATATTCCAGCATACGTATTCAGCCTGCGTAATAATCGGTAATGTCTGCATGTTTAAAAAAAGCATAAATTGTTATCCATTTATTTGTCTTTTTTTTTCAGATGCGTCGGATAAGAGAAAGGGACCACGATTTTTATTTAAGTTCTGCAGAATGACCCCAGCATTGTTTGATAATCTGCTGTTTTTCGTGCTTGAAGACCTGAAGCGTGAACCTGCTGTGAGGGAGCAGCTTCAGCCTGGTGAAAGGCTCGCGATAACCTTGACGTAAGCTGAGTTCATATCTAACTTTGAACACCAGATGAGCATGTCAGAGGGAAGCTGTGTCTGGAGCTGGAAGTCTGTATTACAGTTTCAAGCTTACTGTAGGTACCAGCCAAGATAATAGCATAGTTATTCATTGCACTAATGCTGTAATGTGTGTGGGTCTATTACAGTCTGCATTTTGTTTATTGGTACGACTTGCTTTTCTGTCACTATGATAAGCTTGGTTGCGACAGTCATTGCCACACTTAGTAAAGTTATATTCACATTCCTTGACTGCTGCTTTACTAACATATGCAGACTGTAACTTCACATTTATGCTATTGCAATTTCTGCAGTGAACTGTGCATTGAACTTTATCATTTCATTATTCAGAAAAACTTGAAGACGGAAGTCATTACTTCAGCTTTGAACTTAACAACGAGGATGTAGATGTGGTCACTGACCAAGTCAAGGTGAAAAACACAGAGACGTTTCGGAACCCACACGGGTTCCTTGTTCTACACTCGGGAGGAGTGAACAAGGAACCCGTATGGGTTCCGAAACGTCTCTGTTTTTCACACCTTGACTTGGTCAGTGACCGCATCTACATCCTCATAATGACACCTGACCAGACGAACTTTCGTCGAACTTTTGACTACATATCATACTGAAGTCAACAATGTTTTCGAATAACACAAATAATTTAATAAAGCTTTTCCAAACCAAACCAAACACAAATAATTATAATGCAACTGAACTTTTGCATTATGGTTCACGCATATATATTTGGGTCTTTGGTATTTCATTACAGCTACCTTGCATCTGGGCAAGACATCAAGGATGTTGCCCTTGCCTACAGAGTGGGCATTAAGACTGCTCGCCAGTGCATCCACTTTTGCTGCCAGGTTATTTGGAAGAGGCTGAAAGGCCAGTTTATGAAGGTAAGCACCACACAATTCATTTTAGATGCCGCCAGTGCGATAAAGTGCAAGCAAACACAAAAACAGGGAATGCAGAATTTACTCTGCGCTGTAACAAAAACAAAATAGAAATATAAATTTTTATTTATTACCTAATTTATGTCATACTGACACTTCCAACAGAATTTTAGCTATAAGGTCAAAAAAAGAGAGAGAAACTTTTCGAACGCTTTCCATAAATTACTGATGATTTCTCATTCATAAGAGCCATTCGCAGCACAAAAGTGAAATGTGTCTGCTTAGAAGTACAGTCGCCAACTGATGTTTTGGACCGGACGTCAACCAAAAAATCGGCCGAAATATTTGTTAGCCATGATAATAGAATTGATTCGGTTTACGGTGGCCTAAAAAATGCTTGTAGTACTCTGCCTCACGCTTTGCTAGGAGGAGAGCAGATTTGCACATATTTGCTCTAGTGTGACGTCTCCGTACATGCTAGACAGCAGCATCGCTGCGGTGGCTATCTCTGCCACCGACGGTTGCAGGTAGTCGTCATCTTCATCTGAACTGCCTGGTTTCATGGAAATTTGGTGCACAATGTCATCATCCGTAAGCTTAGCACACAATATAATGTTCTCATCCCCACTAGCAAAGAAAATGTCCACGTTTCAAGAGTGTCCACCTCGTCACTTCACAGATGATCCATTAGGTCGTCCCTGTTGTCCGCAAACCCTGCCATGGGCTCTTCCACAATGCAGTAGTCTACATGCTTATAGCACTTATAGATCATCACTGGATTTACTGCCTTCCAAGCAATGGCCAACTTGTGTATGGCTGCCAGGAAGTCCACGGTGTATTTCTTGCCACTGTCAATACAAAGGAGGGTAGTGCTGAGCAGGTGGGCTTGGTAGTGCACCTTTAGATCCTGGAGAACGCTTTTATCCATTGGCTGCTGCATGCTTGTTGTGTTTGAAGGCAAAAATTCTAGTCGAATAGCCTCATGAGTTAGCACATTGCCGTGCGCGCTACAGTTGTGCCAAAAAAAAGAACTTCTTTTCACGCACAAAGTGCTGGTCAAGTTGGCAAGTTGGTCAAGTTGGTCAAGAGGAAGTGCGCCTAGCATCCACAAGTCAAGCTCATTCGACGCCACTCCCTCCTCGTGCTCCATGCTCTGGTTAGAATTCTCAGCATGCTCATGTTTCATTTTAAGGCGAAAGCCTTTAATGTCTCATGCTCACGTCCGTCCGGTGTCCGTCCGTCCGGTGTCCATCCGTCCGGTGTCCGTGCGGCGGTAGTGCTGGTGGTGTGCGTCCTCACCACCCTTACTGCACATGCGCAAACCCTCCCCACGCACCTCCTCTGCTGTGCTTCCCCTCTCTTTCCTCTAGGTATCCCTCCCGCCCGCGGCGTTTACACACCCATTGCGCATGCGCGTCCCCTGCCCCCTCCCTCTCCTACGCTTCCCCCCCTCTCTCCTCTAGGCATCCCTCCCCGCGGCGTCTACACCCTCACTGCGCATGCGCGTCCCCTCCCCCATCTCTGTCCTCTAGGCATCCCCCCCCCCGCGGCAACCACACCCCCCAATGCGCATGCGCGTCTCCACCCCCCTCTCTCCTCCCCTACGCTCCCCCTCTCTCGCCACGCAACGCCGACGCAGGCAGCGTCTGCTAGCGAGTTTCTTGGTTGAAAAAACCGACTGCTCGCGCTGCACAACCGTTCACTGGCCACCCCGTATATATGGCAATGGATCTTGACCTGCAAGGTGGTGCCGGTGGGAGATTTCTCCTGTGCGTTGCCGAACGATGAAAAATTCGCAGCGTGCGCGTTAACTAAAAGCGAACTGCGGGTCTCTGTGTCCAGTCCGAGTCTTCTGTCTCTCATTGCCCAGCAGCGATTGGGATGTTCCAGTAGGAAACAACCGTCCATCACTGCGTGCTTTGCGCCCCCCAGGTTTCTCTCCTGTGCAACGCTGCGATGAGCGCCAGCGTCAACGCCGCCGCCAGTGTAAGCGTTAGCGCCCGCTGCTTCGCATCTACACATGGTTCCCTTTAGCGGTGGATGGTGTAATCTTTAAGGCGAAAGTCTTTAATGTCTCATGCTCACGTCCGTCCGGTGTCCGTCCGACCTTCGTCCGGCGTCCTTCTGTCCGTCCGTCCGTCCGTCCGTCCGTCTGTCTGTCTGTCTGTCTGTCTGTCTGTCTGTCTGTCTGTAAAAAATTGAAGGACACTTTGTACATTCCAAAGTGTGTACGGCGAAAGCGTGTGGCCATTCCACTGATTATGTCATGTCTTTTTTCTTTTACACTCTCAGTGGAATAAGACACAAACCGAATGGGTGCGTGTTTTCTTCTTTAATTTTTTACCGCGAATGGCGGCGAGACGCGAGACTCATCTTCCTCCGTTCGCATGCGTTAGTATTTTCTCGCGCTTTGCGCATCGTGCAAACGCCATCCGCGTTCCAGCTTTTAAATTGACGGACCCTTTGTAAATTGGAAAGTGTATTCCGTGAACGCCTGGGTCCATTGAGACGGCGTCGGTCAGAATGATTGCAAACTCTGGGCACAGCGACGCTACGCAAGCAAAGCGCGAGTGCTATAGAGTCCGACGCGACCGGCGTCCGTCTGCGCATCCCGGCGGCCACCTGGCTCCGTGCCAGAGCTCAGATGGACGGACGGATGGACGGACGGACGGACGAACAGACAGACAGACAGACAGACAGACAGACAGACAGACAGACAGACAGACAGACAGACAGACAGACAGACAGACAGACAGACGGATGGACGCCGGACGGAGGTCGGACGGACACCGGACGGACACCAGACGGACGTGAGCATGAGACATTAAAGGCTTTCGCCTTAAAGATTACACCATCTCCCGCTAAAGGGAACCATGTGTAGATGCGAAGCAGCGGGCGCTAACGCTTACACTGGCGGCGGCGTTGACGCTGGCGCTCATCGCAGCGTTGCACAGGAGCGAAACCTGGGGGGGGGGGGGGGAGGGCGCAAAGCACGCAGTGATGGACCGGTGTTTCCTACTGGAACATCCCAATCGCTGCTAATGGGCAATGAGAGACAGAAGACTCGGACTGGACACAGAGACCCGCAGTTCGCTTTTAGTTAACGCGCACGCTGCGAATTTTTCATCGTTCGGCAACGCACAGGAGAAATCTCCCACCGGCACCACCTTGCAGGTCAGGATCCATTGCCATGTATACGGGGTGGCCAGTGAACGGTTGTGCAGCGCGAGCAGTCGGTTTTTTCAACCAAGAAACTCGCTAGCAGATGCTGCCTGCGTCGGCGTCACGAGGCGAGAGAGGGGGGAGCGTAGGAGAGGGGAAAGACGCGCATGCGCAGTGGGGGGTGTGGACGCCGCGGGCAGGGATGCCTAGAGGAGAGAGGGGGAGCGTAGGAAAGGAGAAAGGGGGGAGCGTAGGAGGGGGAGAGAGGGAGGGGACGCGCATGCGCAGTGAGGGTGTGGCCTCCGCTGGGAGGGATGCCTAGAGGAGAGAGAGGTGGAGAGGAGGTTTTTTATTTTTATTTTTTTAATGGGTTGGCGCATGCGCAGTGGGGGGTGTGGACGGACGGACGGACGCCGGACGGACACAGGACGGATGGACACCGGACGGACGGACACCGGACGGACGGACACCGGACGGACGTGAGCATGAGACATTAAAGGCTTTCGCCTTAAAATTAAAGAAGAAAACACGCACCCATTAGGTTTGTGTCTTATGCCACTGAGAGTGTAAAAGAAAAAAGACATGGCATTATTTTTTTTTCTTCATGTTTAGCACGATGCATGCCAATCGCATCCTGGTGTCCAGTGTACCGGACATAAATACATCCTTGCATTGCAGGCAAACTTCTGATTACAAACGCTACCTTTTTGCAACATTGTTTCAAGTCGACATAAATCGGCTTGAACAATTTAAATTATTTGCACTGCGCAAAGATAGCTCCTAAAATAAATTTGTATACTTGGCCGCACTAGGTGTGCGCGTTTCCTCGTGGATGACGTCATTGCTTCGAGGCGCCCCCATAAGAAAATCGGGCCGAAGGAAAAACTACATGTCAAAACATATCCCTCGACTCTTACAGAAGCTGTCTAGGTGGTTTAGGCTCCGATTGTAACTGTGCATGCTTTTCTGCACCGCTTTTCTTGTTATCTCCAGTACACTGGTCGCGGGGTCGGAAAGGGGTATACCAAATTTGGCGTAGGAGGACACGAGTGTATGTCGCACACGATTCAGAGGTCGTGACAAGAATAGCATAATGTACCGGTCGCATACGTCATGAAACCCTTTCCACCAATCACATGAGGCACATACCCAGATAACATGGCTCGTGGAGTGCGGTTATTAGCCACAGTCTATATAAACCTAGCGATAGCAAGAATAGACTTTACATATCTTTAACAGCACGAGCATTAAAGAGCTCATGCTGCATGAAATTCGATGACACTGGCGATAACTGAAATGCCCCTATGGAAGCAATGAATAAAAATCATGGCTAAGGGTGGAATCGAACTCAGGCATTCTGCATGGCACTCGGGCATTCTACCGTATAGCTGCGCCAGTGCTTAAAACTGCTTAGGAAAATGACGTTGTGCGGGCTTCGTGTCAGTCAATACCAGTTGTGGCTGCAGTTTTGTCTATCCCGTTTGATAACTGTAATGAACATTGACGACGAAAGTCATAGTCAAGTGCTGCCCGAATACGGCGACGACGGCTGCTGACAGAGACAATGTACACATCATCGCTCCGTAGTGTACGTTTCGTTCTGATGTGACATCTTGCCCAAATGCAAGTGCCGACGATATGTTGAAGCAAGAGCTGTACTATACATGCCAGTGTTGTCGAAGTGCCTGCCAATCCCACAATATGCAATTAACTACTCAATTTGCGCATAGCACTTGCGGCTGGAGGAACGCAAGCTTAAACGAACTTGCTTACCTTTGCAGACCATACTACGTTGGTTCACCTAGGCTGTGCGACGTTCCTGTCCTGGTTGCGCAACTGACCACACGACGCCGGTGCACCTAAGCTTCGCTAAGTGCCTGTGCTCCCTGTGCGACCGGCATGGTCAAATTATGGTCGCGAAACTTGGAACGAAAAGTGGTCGAAAACCTATTGCCACAGACATCGACGCCCGCCGTACGATTGAAGCGCGACTAGATGAGGAGGGGACAAATAAAGAAAACCAAAAACTCAAGGCAATTTTTTTCGAATACTCATAATTTTATATATGCCAATGTAAACTAGAAATTTACTTTACGGTTTATCTGACACTTGGCAAAATGATTGATCGCCTCATCTTTTGGTCGAGCGCCATAAATGGGAGGCGTATGCAAACAGCCTGCTATCACTGCTTGTGTTTAGTTCGGCGCATTGCCGGGTCAACGAGGCATCGCCCACTTTTGCATGGTGGTTTCATGCGTACCTTCAGTAGTTTATTTATTTGCTTATGTGCTGTTTACTGGCGTGACATTTCAGAGCTGAACTAGCTCACAGAATGTGTAGATAGCCGCTCCTGTGACTGCCGACTGCCTTCGCTGGCGCACGGCCGGCGTGCCCTCACCTTTCGTGATGGTGAATGTGGCACGCTAAGCGAAGAAACGCTGTGCTCTAAGGCTGCCAAAGTGATATTCTCAAGGCTGCTGTTTCGCGGCAGTGGTTTTCCACGATTGGGCAACGTGAGTTTTCGAACC
>JALIZH010020554.1:0-53627 GCA_030522465.1 Rhipicephalus appendiculatus | reverse complement strand
CGAGCCAGAATCGAACCGAGGCATTTTGAAGGGCACTGAAGTATTCTACCACCGAGCCACGCCAATGCATCACTGCTGAGCAAAAATCCACGCATATCCACGAAGTGAATGATGACGAGTGGGTGAAGCACGGGGATCGTTTCGATTCACATACATACATAAGTTTCGACTACAGCAATGGTTTTCTAACCACCATGACAGCGGACAGTGAGCGTCGACGACAAAGCTAGGTCCTAAGGTCCATAATGTCTACGTTGAAATGGACGACTAGTATAACGGGTTTGTGCTTCTAGGTGTTTCATATTGTTCTGTCACAGTTATGATTGATATTAGTGTATTGTTAAACCTTTTTTTTTGTCATATGCTTTTTTTGGCACCTGCGCTACGACTGAGCATGCCGGGGAACGGATTGACATTGTGTGACGACCGTAAGGTGCTTCGTCCCTGAAAGAACTTACACAAGTGTCATGTCAGAGCAACGTCAATTGTAGTTGCGGGGTTGGCTATCCGCTTTTATATCGATGCAGTAAACATTACGTATGCACTCTTATGACTCCTAAAGCTATAGCCAAGCGTTGCGTGAATATACATACGACCGCTACTTATGCCTATCATCGCCCCTGGGAGTGCACATCGAGGCGATGAACCTTAAGTCTCAGCTGTAACTTCAATGCCGACGTTACGTTGGACCATTAGCTACCTTGACAAGCCAGTGTGCTCGGCGTTCACTTCAAAACCAGAAACGCGCACATATACTCAATTTACATGAAGACAGCGACCCAATTTGAAAAGATTGGCTCAAAGCGAAAAATCCGCCATAGGCTATCACTCATTGACTGACTCGCATAAAATTTATTCCCACTATCGGGAACGAGAATATTATTGGCGTATCGTGTTAATTACGAGCGCATGTCGGAACAATATTCGATAAAATACTAGCTAATCAGCACCTACTTCTTGGAGCAATTAACACTTTTCATGTTCACTTTTCACGTGAATGAGATGCGGAATATTTTTACGTTTTAATCATGGGTAATTTTATACATAACATACGTCGGTGACTATACAGCAGCGAAACACTTTTTATATCAGAAATAAAAATAAGGACAACGTTTTATGTAAAATTAGATGCACAATACATCAGGTCGACGTAGGCTGTCTCTTATAAAATACGCTTTGAAATCGGTCAACAGGACCTGCTTACCGTCATCGCTGTGCCTAGCCGTGTCGCGTGCTAAAGCCTCCGTCCAACCCTTCTCCAAACATGTAAAATTTATTACCTAGCGCACAGATTCATTCTCAACGATGGTGGCGGACTTGTAGCTTCGTTCTCGTTGTTAGGCTGTTCTTTACACGTAATAACTGTCAAAGTTCCCAACTTTACTCGTAATAACTGTGACTGGGAAATGCCGGTAACGTGTACGAGTCCTTACACATTCGTCTGACATCTTTATGCCCCGATATGTTACTCTCAAAGCAGACACAAGCAAGAGGTTATAGCGGCGACAGCGGTACGATTTGGGCTCAAGCCTCCAACGGGGCGCCGAATCGGTAACTTCGTCAAACGTCCGACAGACGGCAGCAATTTTGCATAAGGTCTATTAGATGTGAATCATCTTATGGCGAAGCTTAATCCGGTGGTGGTGGTGGTGTACCGGCGTGACCACCCCTTACTGCGCATGCGCAAACCTTTCAAAAAATAAAAATAAAAAACCTTCTCTCAACCTCTCTCTCCTATAGGCATTCCTCCCCGCGGCAACCACACCCTCACTGCGCATGCGCCTCCCCTCCTCTCTCCCCCTCCTACGTTCCCCCTTCTCTCCTCTAGGCATCCCTGCCCGCGGCGTCCATACTCCCACTGCGCATGCGCGTCCCCCCCTCTCTCTCCTCTCCTACGCTCCCCCCTCTCTCCTCTAGGCATCCCTGCCCGCGGCGTCCACACTCCCACTGCGCATGCGCGTCCCCCCTCTCTCTCCTCTCCTACGCTCCCCCCTCTCTCGCCTCGCGACGCCGACGCAGGCAGCGTCTGCTAGCGAGTTGCTTGGTTGAAAAAAACCGACTGCTCGCGCTGTACAACCGTTCACTGGCCACCCCCTATATATGGCAATGGATCTTGACCTCCAGGGTGGTGCCGGTGGGAGATTTCTCCTGTGCGTTGTTGAACAATAAAAATTCGCAGCGTGCGCGTTAACTAAAAGCGGACTGCGGGTCTCTGTGTCCAGTCGGAGTCTTCTGTCTCTCATTGCCCATTAGCAGCGATTGGCATGTTCCAGTAGGAAACACCACTCCATCACTGCGTGCTTTGCGCCTCCCCAGTTTTCTGTCCTGCGCAACGCTGCGATGAGCACCAGCGTCAACGCCACCGCCAATGTAAGCGTTAGCGCCCGCTGCTTCACATCTACACATGGTTCCCTTTAGCGGGAGATGGTGTAATTTTTTAAAAAGGTTTTTAAGCAGCGAGAGAGAGAGATAACGTTTTCCTTGAAACAGTGTTCCGACATCACCCTGAGGAGGGGGCTCCCTAGTCCAGGAACCCTTTGGCTTCGACTGCCCTCTTGGCCCTGACTACGAGTTGTTGCTGGTCTTGCAGGTCTTCGAGGGCGAGCTTGACCTCCCGCGTTTTTGGTTAGGTGGTCGTCGCCCGTTCGTCGTGCTTCATTCCTCGTCGTTCCCGCTTACGTGTTAAGGTTTGCGGGACTTTGGCAATCGCTGAGCAAGTATGCTCTGAGCAAGTATGACCTGAGCAAGTGTGCTAATGTGTCCGGTACGTTTCAGAGTGGGCATATGTAGTTATGCAACGTTGGGTAGAGGCTGTGCATTAATGTTCAACGTGTGTTTGTGTTGCAATGGAGGCGTCTGAAGTTCACGGTTTATTCTTTAGTGAGTTGTGGGTGTGATGGAGGGTACAACCGTAACTCGAGTGTGTAGTCTTGGAGTAGAATCCAGATAGAAAGGTATATTAAATATAGGCCACCATAGGCCACCTGAGTGGCCAATAGAAAATAGCCCTTGCGAACATAGCATAGTGAATTCTGTTTCATGTCCCCAAGGGGTTCGAGGTCAGCACATGACGTGGACAAAGAATAGGCATGAAAGACGCACGCAGGTGTCAGATGAACAGCTACGCTAATGAACGTGCGCATATATTCAGTAAAGTAGAATATTACTGTATCTGGATCGCTGCACCATTCATAAAAGCATCTAGAAAACAACGGAGGAAAGAAGTGGAAATTTCAAAGGCTCGTTTTTCTTTGTTAGACACAATATTAGTGAGAACAGACAAGAATTCCAAGGAAAGTATAGGGGATGTTATTAGTAGTAAATGTAATGTAAATGTAAAGAAAGTACAGTGGACGAAAAGATAACTTGCCGTGGGCAGGGACCGAACGTGCGACCTTCGAATAACGCGTCCGATGCTCTACCAAATGAGCTACCGCGGCGGTCATCCCCTTGTCCACTTTATGGGCTATATACGGCGACGAGTATGGAACACTCTTTTTCTGCCTGTTGGCGTCACGTAGCACGTGATCTTATAACGAGCTAGCAGCTGAATAATAGCCGTAATGGCTACTGGCGGCGCTGACTGACGCTCCCACGTTTAAATGCCCATACATACCCCGTAAAGTGGACGGGGAGGGGGGGGGGACGGGGGGGGGGGGGGGACGGGGGGGGGGGGGGGATGGCCGCCTTGGTAGCTCAGTTGGTAGAGCATCGGACACGTTATTCGAAGGTCGCAGGTTCGATCCCTGCCCACGGCAAGTTATCTTTTCGTCCACTTTTCTTGCTTCACATTTCCATTACATTTACCACCAATACCATCTCATACATTTTCCTAGGCACTATGCTCTGTTAGTTCTCATTAAAGGAGACGAGTAACACAATAGGAGCGCTCGTCCTGTTCATTTTTTCTTTACGTGCTCTGTTGTCTTTGCGCTGCTTTTTACAACTACGCAGATGTGCGAATTCGTGATAACGCTCGTCGCCAGAGTGTGTAGACGCGTCTCACCTCGGCTCCTCGATGTTTTCTTCTGAAATCATGTGCAAATATCGTTCCAAGGCAGCAAAACTGTGATAACTGACACCGTGAACGCTCCCGGTGAGTGTGCTGTGCTTTTTATCAGCTCCAGTTGCCTTTCTTCTGAACTACAAGGACAATTTTCAACGGCGGCCCACGGACTTAAGCCCAACCACGTCTAGGCCAAGCTGAGTGCGGCGTCAACGAGGCCGGCCCGGTAAGCTCGACATTATGTCGCTACCACTACAGCACCAGCCGCGCCTCACTGACACCAGCGGGGGAGTAGAGTGCCCGCCGAAAAGCGGAGACAACGAAAAATTGGACAGCAGCCCTTCCAGAACGCGGCCAACGCGGCCAACGAATAACGCCAAGGACGGAACGCCGAAAGAGCGCCGAACAGCTGTAGGAAACGCCGACGTGCGTCACTCGGCGGCGGAGCTCAGGCAGAAGGAAGGACCGCAAGTGGGCGATGACATGGACACCCGGGAGACCGACGACGACGAAACCGAGGCTTACAACGACAGCGGCGACGACGCCGAAAGCAGAAGCGCCCAATGGTCCATATTCGCCAAGCGGAAGCCTAACAGGAAGGTCAAGCCGGAACAGCTTCGCCTTCAACGGGTGAGTCGACCTCATTTTGCACTCTCAATCAGGCCACTTAATAAGGTACATGTACACGACATACCTAAGCAGGCTATAACAGCTGCAATAGAAACGACCGCGCAAAGCTGGGAACTTGCAGAATTGGCGAGCTTTCGCTATGACGCTGCGGCGAACAGTATAAAGGTTACAGTCAGGGATGACGCTGAAAGACTTGCGGCGCTTACGCGATTAGCTGAGAAAACGTGTGGTCGAGTCCGCTCGTATGAAGTAAGCCTTGAAAGAACACCAGCTCAAAGAGTCGGGAGTAGTCGAGGCGTCATCAAAGTGCGTCCGGGCCAGACCATTGAATATATAATTGACCACTTGCGATGCGAAACGGCAAAAATCATTGATGCGCGCCTGCTCGGGAAGAACAACATGCTGCTACTTACGTTTGATACAGAATCGCCCCCCTAACAGGCTTGTATTCGACTATGAAATCACTAAGGTGCATGAGTACCGACCCAAGGTCATAGCCTGTTATAATTGTCATGGATTGGGACACATTGCCAAGTACTGCCCGTCAGAGGAAGTCTGTAAGCAATGTGGCCGAAAGCACTCTGAGGATAGTGAATGCGATGACGAGCTCTTCTGTGTTGCCTGCCAAAAAGAGGGTCACATATCACTGAACTCTGCTTGCCCCAGTCGCGTGCCCAAAGACATAAAGAAAATGAGCCAGAACGCGCAGGGTCACCAAAGGGCACTGAGCTGGTCTGAAACAGTTCAGGCAGGCACACCTAAACAACCTGGGCTGTCCATTGACTATGAACAACAAATAAAAGATTTACGCAAAGAAAACCAGCAATTAAGGGCGATGCTACAAGAAATACTGGCAAGACTACCGTCTGAACAACGATCTACACAACCCGGCACACCAGCGCGGCAACATGAACCGACTCCGCCGGCTAATGACACACAACGCGCGAAATCAGGGAGTCGGGCTGGGCGATCATTGAGCCGGAAAATAACGGCAAACTCACGGAAACAGCAACCACCAGGAAATATGCAGCTTCAGCAGAGCAGGATGCTCTCAACAACAACGCCACTTACTGCGCAAGACTCCGCATATGCGCAGATGTTAAATATCCTGCGTCAAGAAAGATACACAGAGACTCAACGTCTGGAAAAAAACCTTCGGGAGGAATTTCAGACTGTAACGAATACGATACAAAGCCAAATGCAAACAATGTTCAACGAATTTCAGAAAATTTTACAAAAACAGGAGGAGCCCAAGCGTCGCAAGAGGGCAGATTAGAGCTGGCTACAAAACCTACGCTTATTCAATGGAACTGTCGCAGTTTCAAGCAGAACGGGTCCACATTAAGGCATCAAATAGGAAGACTTAGACCTCTTGTCGTATTACTGCAGGAGACACGAGGACCGTGTACCATTAGAGGTTACCGTACCTTTCAGCAGGCTACTATAATACACCAGGGTAAAGTGAATGAACAGTTGCAAGGACAGGTCGCCCTCTTAGTTAGAAATGACTGTACTGCAACTGAACTCCAAATTCCGGAGCTAAGTAACGAATTTAGAGAAATTGTAGCAGTTAAGCTGCGTCCGCGAGGACAACGGCCAATGGTTGTAGTCTCCGTTTACTACAGACCCGTAACGAGCAAGGATCAAAACGACTCCTTCACGTGGCTCGGTAAAGTACAGGCGCAAGCCGGAAGCCTTCCCATCGTGGTGGGTGGAGATTTTAATGCCAAGCATCCATCTTGGGGCTACATCAAGTCTGACTCGAGAGGACGTGCTCTGCATGAAGCAATCGAAATGTCGACTCTACACGTGTGTAACATACCAGAGACACCAACCCGCATAGGGCTCCACGCGAGGCAACGGGACACGACACCTGATTTAACGCTGGCCACTCCGGGGTTGATAAGGCGTTGGGACGTAGATTCGACCACATGGGGAAGCGATCATTTGCCTATAATCATTACGCTAAATCGCAAAAAGATCAGGGAGAAAAGGCAAGCGGTTGTATTTGATTGGAAAAAAATTCGAGTAGCTACCGGGGACGGTTTTACGGATTTTGAGGAATTGAGCGCTATGATCGCTGAGGCGCGACCAGAGGCAAGAGAGACAATACTGTGTGACGACACTACGACTCATATGGACGCCCACCTTGCAAACCTTTGGCGAAAGGCCAATCGTCTCACAAAACAATATCGATACAAAGGAAAGCGCCATCGAGATCTAATGTCTCTGAAACGTCAGTACAAATTGGTCAAGGAATACCAAGAACTTCTAGAAGCCGACGAATGGCACAATACATGCGCGAAGCTTGGACGTGAACACGGCCTCAAAAGGATGTGGGGGGATTTTGAGGAGCCTGCTTGGGAGAAAGAAAGGCGCGCCTCCCCTCGTGGAACTCTTCCTGCGAGAGGATGCTGCAACGCTGGAGGATCGAGTAATTCGAACTTTCTTCCCTCATGCCGCGGAAGCACCACCGGAGCCACTGCCTACAACCACGATTGATGGCCCGAAAACGGAACTTGACCAGCCCTTTACATTGGGCGAATTCGTAGCAGCACTTACACAGGGCAAAACGAGATCAGCTCCCGGACATGACGGAGTCACTTGGCAAGAGCTTCGAAACCTCAGCAATGAAGCCCAAGACAAACTCCTCGCAATTATCAATGAGTCCTGGGAATCCGGCGTGGTGCCAGAATCACTTAAACTATCGCTGATCTACCCCATACCGAAGCCTGGCAAAGACTACACAGTACCAGCAAATCTGCGGCCTATAGCTCTAACCTCAACTGTCTGTAAACTGATAGAACGAATGCTACACACAAGAATGCAACACTACATTGAATACGAACAACCTGGCCTACACCCAGCGCAAGCAGGTTTTCGTCCAAACATGGGTACACATGACTGCCTATGGTTGCTCCGCAGAGTAATAAACCGCAGGTCTCGCAAACAGGTGCCCGACTACATTCTAGCAGTTGATATGCGTAAGGCTTTCGACAATGTGAAACAAGAGGTCATATTGGAGGAATTAGCAGCAAGGTACCCTAGCCAAAAGACATACAATTGGATCCGCAGCTTCCTCCAGAGCAGGCCCATCAAGCTCCATGGCAAGGCACCGGGATGGAGCCCCAGAACCTATTACTTGGATAGGGGTGTACCCCAGGGATCCATCCTCGGACCTATGCTCTTTAATCTGGCCATGACACGAGTGGCAGAACGGCTTGAGAAAGACACTACAGCGCGTTTTACCATTTACGCTGACGACATTACAATATGGACGGAAGCAGCGGATTATCCCGACGAGCGCAGTATGCAAACAGAGCTTCAAGCAGCGATTCTCAGCCTCTCCGATACCTTAGACAACCTCGGACTACAATTGTCACCAGAGAAAACGGAATTGCTCAGCGTAGATGGGAAAAGATCAACGAATCCAAGCAAGCAGATTACATTACACATCGGTGAAACAGATATCACGTCTTCAAATGGAGAAATTAGAATTCTCGGGGCCCAAATTGCTAGCTGTAATAGCTCTCAACAGTGGATCTGCACTTTAAAACGCAAATGGACTCCAATGTTGCACATGATCCGACGCATATCAAATAAGTATGGCGGAGCACGGCAGAACGCATGCCAAACACTTGCAAAAGCAGTGGCAGTCGGGAGGATTCTATATGGGGCACCTGTGTATGATTTCTCGAATCGCGATCTCACCGACATTGAAAAGTTTCACAGGGCAACTCTTCGAACGATCACTGGACTGCCAAAGCACACGAGGAACGAAGACCTGCTCAAGCTAGTACCTATACCACCAATACGGGACATCATATGCGAAGCACAATTTCGAATGCGATGTCGCTTGGAAAATTCACCGCAAGGAAAACAAGTCATGGCATGGGATAACCGAGACCACACGATGCCAGTGACTCAGGAATGGCTCACAATGCCACCATGGGAAGTGCCCCTAGGTTCTCGGAGGAAACAACGTCCTATCGCCAGACGAGATGTGAAAGCCAGAAGACTACTTGAGAAGGCACTGGTACAAAGCAGACCACCGAACACCGTTGACATATACACTGATGCCACAATCAGCGATGAAAAAGCCAGCATGGCCTGGGTATGCACGTCTGCACCACAACACAATGGCTTTCACAGTTGTCAGCTTCCCGGAGGTGCAACTCTGCACGCAGAACTACTGGCAATATGGGAGGCTGTCAATACTATTCCCCTCGAATTGGGGGGCATCACTACTGAAAGATTTAACTATCGCATTCTTACAGATTAGTACGAAGCAGTAACTGAACTAACGGCACCAACGACTGAAGATGCTGTAGCCACCGACACTAGAAAAAAGCTTAAAAGAATTCAAGACATCTGAACCAATGTTGAAATTCTCTGGACACCAGGGCACACTGGCGCGGACGGGGGAAACGCAGCCGCTCATGCGGTCGCCGCTCAAGCGGGTGGGTTTGAAGACATATACAATTCCCCACACCCCAGTTCCACGCCACACGCAGAATACTCTAATCCTTATCTTAAGATGTGGGCAGCAGGCTCTCCTAGCAGAGCACTGATGCATTACATTCGCACTAAAATGAAATCAGGCAGCAAAAACAGACTGTTGGAAGCTACACCAGCGTGTATACTAAATTACAAGGGTGGGTTTACTCGTCCACAAGAAATTTTTTTGAACAAAGTTATGGCTAACTCTGCATACACGCCGCACATAATTGACAAATGGCAGCAAGCTAACCGACCTTCAAGTGACAATACTCCTACGCGATGCACACACTGTCAGACGCTGTGCCGAGCAGATTTAGAACATCTGATTTGGACATGCGCAGCTTTCTCAAAAGGCAGACGGCGCATACAACATCTGCTGCATAGCGACATGACCGCTTTACGGAATTTAATAATGTCCGACCATGAAGCACAGAAAGCTCTGGCAATATACGGTAGTCAAAGTGGCCTGTTTAGAGTGGTGTAGGAGAGGTCGCCTGACCCGTGCGAAGGCGTGAGTGACATGAAGCTGCTCATCATCCTTTATTCCCCCTTACCCATTTCCCACCTCATCCCCAACAGCGGCCAAGAGTCGTCCCTTTTCTTTAATAAAGGTCATATTCATTCATACAGTTCAAACTTTTGCTGCTCTTCTGCCAGGATGCAGACAGTAGACGTTAGACATGTGAGTTCGCGCTATAAATTTACTGACAAATTTACCTATGGGATTCTTCAATCACGCACGACTGCAACGCTGTTAAAAAACAAGTCATTGACCAATGTCAAAACAAAACAAAATGATGCTTCAGGACCTATGCGGATACCGAAGCGTCATTTTGTTTTCTTTTGACATTGGTCAGTAACCTGCGTTTTTACAATGCCTTTACCTCGCCAGACGGTATTCCGTCTAATTTTCGACTACGATTGCAACATTTATCTCTCAAAGAAGACGGGAAAATCCGATGCGTGCTTAATGGAAAGTATAAGTAGTTTGCAATAATCGAATTCGACTAAAATGATGATGCGAGAAGGGTACAACTATCCTGACACATGATTCCAGAAATGACCTCTAGTTTCAGTGAATCTCCTCGTAGAGCTATAAAAGCACGTTCGGCAACAGCGAGTAAAGTTCGACTCACATTTTGCGTCTGAACCATTAAAACGGCCTATAGAAAACAAGAATATAACGTGATTTCAATTTGATATGTCATGCTTAATGTATGTAACGTTACCGGTATAGTCACTCAGTTTGTCCTCGGTAACTATTAACAATTTCTCCAGAAAGACGGCTTAGCCTAACAGCGCGCCACGCGCAGTACGCTTGCAACAATCCGTGATCAAGGCGTGCGTAAGTCCGACGAAAACCCGTATTGAATTATACATTTCGAACTTTGGTTACATGTTAATCATAACTACATTTTCTTTCCAGCAACAAATAGCAGCCTTGGAGTGATGATATCGCAGACTATATAGTGCGCCGTATGGAACGAATGAAAATTAAAAGATCATAAAATAAGGTATTGTAAAGGTTTGCTATGCAATACATGTAATATTTCCCACATCGCCGCCAAATTTCGTTTAAGCGGTTTCCTCGCACGGAAGATAGGCAGCTTTGAACTGCTGCACAACGCTTTTGAGCACTTCTTTCATGAACATTTGGAAAATTTGTAATCATATGGTCCTTGGGAAACATTACCAAGGCCTATGTTTGCAGACTACCCATTTCTATTAAGATAGTGACGATGTGGCCCCCTTATTTTTAGTGTAATTGGTAAAACCACTGTGCACTTCCAAAAATAAGCTTGTAAAGGACTGACAACTATAATCGTTAAAAAGCATGTTAATAAGTGAAGCGAACTAGAGCTTTCGGAGCACACTGTCTGTATTGGTACGCCTCCTTAGGAAGGGACTAGGTTTTATTACTTTGCCTCTTCAAGAGAGAAAACAAATTTTTGTGCGCATTTCACACCAAAAGTCAAATATGTTGAAATCACGCGGTTCAAGAATTTTTTATTCATACTTCAGATAACCCGCACCCTTCAAAAATTCCCAACGTGGTATCCTTAAAATTTTGCCTGCTCTGTCATATTATTACCAAAAATTAATAAGTCGCTGTCAATCAGCGCGAAGAGGCTCATAGAATTCTTCGTTTGCTTCTGCAGTCGCCCAAATATCTATGCACAAGTTGGCAGTAAAGCTTTTCTGTTTCCCCATAATAGAACAGAAAGCATAGAAGCGAATAAAAAAAATCCTAAAGTAGCCTCACAGCTCTTCGAGGAAAGGAGACTTCAAAGGGCTCACTTTTGTCTTGTTATATACAACCTTTATGTGAACTAACAGACCAGCCAACGAAAGTTTAAGGGACGTTATTTATAGTACTTATGATATCAATCAGAAGAAATTAAAGTGGACGAAACTACAACTTGCCGCCTGCAGGAAAAAAACTTGCAACCTCTGAATAACGTGTCCGATGCTGAACCACTTGAGCTACAGTGACGGTCGCCCGGCCGTCCTCTTTCTCCGATGTATCTGCATTAAAATCTGGGACTGTTAGTCGGCGCCGCCCGTAGCCATGAAGGACGATTGTGGAACTCCTTCTTTTAAATGCGAATGCATTTCATAGTCGGGCTATGTCAGGCATCCGGCGTTGGCGTTGGCGTTGTCCGCGGAGGAGGAGCAGGAGGATAGGTTGAGGAGGTGTGCGCGCCGGCAGGTGTTAGATGTGAAGCATCTTATGGCGAAGCTTAATCCGGTGGTGGTGGTGTGCGGCGTGACCACCCCTTACTGCGCATGCGCAAACCCTTTCAAAAAAAAATAAAAATAAAAAACCTCCTCTCTCCCTCCTCTAGGCATCCCTCCCCACGGCAACCACACTCTCACTGCGCATGCGCCTCCCCTCCTCTCTCCCCTGCTACGCTCCCCCCTCTCTCCTCTAGGCATCCCTGCCCGCGCCGTCCACACTCCCACTGCGCATGCGCGTCCCACCTCTCTTCTCCTCTCCTACGCTCCCCCCTCTCTTCTCTAGGCATCTCTGCCCGCAGCGTTCACACTCCCACTGCGCATGCGCGCCACCCCCCCCCCTCTCTCTCTCCTCTCCTACGCTCCCCCCTCTCCCTCTCTCGCCTCGCGACGCCGACACAGGCAGCGTCTGCTAGCGAGTTTCTTGGTTGAAAAAACCGACTGCTCGCGCTGCACAACCGTTCACTGGCCACCCCGTATATATGGCAATGAATCTTGACCTCCAAGGTGGTGCCGGTGGGAGGTTTCTCCTGTGCGTTGTTGAACAATAAAAATTCGCAGCGTGCGCGTTAACTAAAAGCGGACTGCGGCGGAGCTCGGCGGAGCTATATATGAAAAAAAAATTAAAAAAAATAAATAAAAAAAAAATTAAAAAAAACAAGAAAAAAGAAAAAAAAAGGCTCTGCGCAGTGCTCCCGACCGGGCTGCAGAAATTAGGCGCCTTTTTCCTTCTTCGAACCACAACCACCATATATAATTGGAGTGAAGCACGCGCGAAATGCATTCGCATTTCCTCACGATTCCCTTCGGGGAGGTGGGGGCATTTTTTCATGCTGGCGTCACGTAGCACGTCATCGTTTTACAAGCAGGCAGTTGACCAATAACCCTTCGCATAATATTTGAAGGCAGCAAGTCTCCCATAACGAGACCCTCGCTATGAATGAACGACTGAAGGGGAATTTTAGTGACTTTTAACACGAAAGTGTTTTATGCCGGGGTCCACCAAGTATATCCATTACGGATATGACGTTGATACAATTAACGCTACCAAATGAGAAAGAAAAATTATTATGAAAACAATTATTATGAAAATGTTCCCCCCGCCGGGAATCGAACCTCGCCCGCGACGAAGGGCGCCCGGTTTCTTACCGTCTAAATCACCGACGCAGCTGGAGAACAACCTGTCAACGCGCCTTATATCTCTCGCACGGTGTTCTCTGTTGGCGTGGCGGGTCGGTGTCGCCGCCTGTGAGCGGGGAAGAGAACATGCGCCAACGTTGTTTCGCCGACGGCTACTTCGGGTGCGATAGCACCGACTAAACGTGGCCGCAAAGACGCGCATATCGAGTGTCAGTATTCATTACGTGCTTGTTCGTGTCTTTGCGCTGGTTTCACGATACGCTGTGTCCAGGTATATCGTGTTGACAACTTCAGCTACAACAACGGTTAATTCATGACCATGGGCGTTAGTCGTCGCAATGGAGATTTGCCACTAGGCGTCAACGTGGGTGTGTCCACGTCAAACAGTACTATAGCTGTCAAACACCAATAGACATTGTACAAGCTCTCATATATCGCTAGCACTACTTCCGCGAAGACGCGTTTCACTTTCGTGTTATACCGATTCCTATGACGGAGGGATCAGCCATGTTTTTTTTTTGTTATATACTATCTTAATGAGGATTAACATATAATTAAGTCAAGGAAGGTACAGGGGACGTTATTTGCAGTAATTGCGATACAAAATTGGACGAAGAGACAACCCCTCACACATAGGCGTGCGCAGGGTTCCCCTTCAGGGGGGGGCAGGGGGGGGGCGAAGGTTCATCGCAGCGCCCCCCCCTTCCTATTAAGTCAATGTATGGGGCAGAATTTGCGACCCCCTCTCTCAAGTGACTAGGGGGGGCGGCCGCCCCCTCTGCCCCCCTCGTGCGCACGCCTATGCCCTCACATAATACTCCTACTTAGAGCCTGTGAGGTATTTGTAAATAAATAAATAAATAAACCTGCCGCCCGTCAGGGATCGAGCCAGCAACCTTCGTACGACGCGTCGTATACTGTTCCAATTAAGCTAACGGCTGCGGTAATCCTACCATTCTTTAAATTGATCTCATAATTGCTACAAATAAAGTCCCCTATATTTTCCTTGGCTGGTCTGTTAGTTCTCATTAAAGGGGCCCTGCAACACTTTTCCAAGTAGCCATGGAATGGATTCACTAAAGGAGCTTATTGCCTCACGAATTCACTGCCGCAAAAATTTTTGGAATACGTCCAGTACGAGTGGAGTTACAAAGATTTCTCGCACGCTGCAATTGCATTCTCTCTTCTCTCGTCCCGTCGAATGCGCTGGAAGCTAAGCAGGGAGGGGTGGCACGGGGAAAGAAAATACGCCACGCGCGCCTCGTGATCTTGAGCGCTTTTTCTCTTTTTATTTTCTTCGAATACGCGAATTTTCATTGCCATCGCGCGCGCCCGCGTGGACAAGTCGCGGCCTCCCGCGGCGGCCTCTGTAACTACCGAGCGCGCCATGCTCAAATCAGCCAATGGCTGATACAATGTCGGTGACGAGTGATTTTTGAGTACGCAACGTCATTTGTCGAGAGAAGAGAAAGCAATTTTTAGCTGACTTTGAGAATTTATTGTGAATTCCAGGCCGCGTGCTGCGCTGTAATATTTGGCTCGCGTGTTCTCGGGAGCCTCGACTACCGATCGGCAGCGTTTTCTGAGCATGCTCAAAAAGTGTTGCAGGGCCCCTTTAAGGTTAGCTCCTCGAAAAGTTTTTGAAACTTACGCGGAGGCGCACGCGACAGCTGCCAGACGTCTCATAATACAGGAGTTATATGGTGCGGACAAAAGTGAACGTTTAACTTGCTTGGTATAGCACAGTAATAAGAGTAAAGTGCTTAAAAGTCCCGGCAGTGACGTTGCGATCCGAGTGGAGAGACGGAGAGATGTTTAATGATCTTAATAAGCGAGAAAGTGTGACCCTTGACACCAGGTGAGTGGCCACCTCAGACCTTTGCTCCTTTCCTGGCCTGGTTGACAAGCTTTCGCTTGTCTTCTAGTCGACGGTCAAAGCATGAATTTTCTCGTACGCAGGCGTGCGAGAGTACTCCACGCAGGTATCTTTACATCTCACACGTCATTGCACCAGACCTTTCATAGAAATGCGAGTGCATAACATATCGGCGAAATGCGCACAAACATTACCGCGATCATTTGAAAAAAAAAAAAAAAGGTAATTGCACTGAGCGACCATTGACACCATAGAGTTTCCTATAAATACACTAGAGGGGAACTCTGGCGCTAGTGTCCATGGGGGCTGCAACACACGGCGCTTCAGCCAGCATGGCAATCATGGGTAGTACACAAATTTGCCTAGTCTTGCCTAGTCTTCGTTCTTTTGGCTCCGTGTGGCCTGAATCCGCTTTGCAGCAATACGAAGTTCAGCAAAGGTTTAGCAGTCACGCTTCACCACCTTGACCTTTTTAGGCTCACGAATTCAAATCAGGTCACGCAGTTTAGAACGGTCCATTATTTTATCCGAAACACAACGAAAACGCAACAATTAACAAAGCCACAAGTGCGTTCGAAGCCGGAAGCACGAAGACTAGGCAAATTTGTGTACTACCCATCATTCCCATGGTGGCTGAACGATCGCAGCGCCAGAGTCCCCTCTAGTTAATTTTAGGAAACTCTATGATTGACACAACCTGGGAACATGAAAGCCAGTTATCAAGTCCGCCAAAATGATTGCCATTGCCACGTCGCTACCACAGTGAGCAACTGAGAAGCCAAAGCGTTATGCGTAGACTGATCTGTTTATTGGGCAGAATTAGTGCCCAGAAAAGAAAAAAAAGAAAAACACACAATGCACCTGGCACAATATCAACGGCGAGTTTGTATGAAGAAAGACGTAGTTTAACTTCCTTTTGAGTCAATAAAATTTCGCCGTTCATCCATCCAAAGGCGAGCATGGATCGTCAGTGTTTGATCTATGGGACAAACATGCCGGTTATTTATAAAGTGGAATGTAGTACAATAAGTGACTTATCATAGACCCTCGCGTTATCACTGGTGCTAGTATAGGGTCGAGAATGAACATCCGTCATCTTGATGAAAGGGAACTCGCGAGCGCGTGGCAGATACCTTCGTGACGCCCATGTGGCGCGGCGCAGTGACGAAATCTGAAAAGGTGAGTGTGGTGCCGTCCCCCTCTGTCGCCTACACTCCCGCGACGAATGCGTCTTTTTTTTTTTTTTTTTTTTTTTTTTTTTTTTTTTTTTTTTTTTTTTACGCATTCTTCCTGAGATCTTTCTTCTGTTGGGACATTTCAGCGAACAATGAATGCTTTAGATAAGAATTATTGCTATCGAAGCTTCGTCTGCCCAATAACATAAGGTGATAAGAAAATGAATGAAAACAGCTGGAAGTGGTGCAGGCAAGGCATCGCACTCTCATTTTATGTTCGCATTTCGCGACTGCGCCGCACGAGGCTACTTGCCACGCGTTTCGAGACCCATTTGGTCTCTTCTTATGGGGGTGACCAACCGGCCAGCTCCGAAGCTAGCGTCTTTTTTTTTTTTTTTTTAAAGACGACAGTCTTTCTTGGGATACTTCAACGAAAAAATTTTCGGACTTTCTCTCTGTCTGTCGGTTACCCGATTCAGCTACTCGGCCAAAGTTTAACTAATTTCTGAACGCCCAGCCATCTTGACTGGTGTTTGCTTTCATATTTGTGAACATATTCGATCAAAAAAGCAAATACTACGCATTACTGAGGCGCAACATTAATATGTAAGTGTCAGGACGTGTGTTCTTTTATTAGAAAATACATAGGTACGCAATTCTAAAGACCCTAGTGTTTTTTTTCAATGGCGTCCATATCTCGCGCAGCGCCTTCTCTATTTTATCGATGCCAGCCAGATGCGACCAATTCAACGTAGAGTAGGCGCTGTCTGAGGCAAGGCAAAACATAGTAGTACGGCCGGCACAAGACTATCGTCTTTCGACGACATTTGCAGCGAAGCACGCAGATACGCGGCCAATTTTTTTCTTAGTGGTTGTCCTCGTCTCCACCGTCGTTTTTCCTGTCGTTCTTGTTATTTCGTAGCTTCCTCTATTGCATGGTTCCGGAGGCCATATACACACGCGCTCGGCAGGGTCCCAGTTGTCAGGTTAATATTTGCAGCTGTCGTTTGGATATACCAAGATCCTCAAAAACGCATTTTGTTGCGAATACCTTCCGTTCCGATGACCCGGGCGGCACACGCTACGGCGGTCGCTTGACGCTAAGAGTAAATGGCGCGGCTAATGCTTGCTGCTTTTGACTTCAGTTCTGGCTCCTTTTGAAAGCTACCCAACTGCAATACCAACCTCACCTCGAATATGCTTCCTATTGGTGCTGCGCTCTTCAAAATGTCACTGACCGCCATGAACGACACTGATGGTTAGCGATCAAAGAGGACGTGTCGCTAAGTGCAGCATTAAAAAAAAGTATATTGATGTAAGCCCTTGTCAAAGAAAATGTTTAGACTAATCCCTACTGATCAGTTCAAGGTTCAATCGAATCAACCACTGTCCCACTTGGCTTGTGAATGAAACGTCCCCTTTGTCTCCCATGTCAGGAGCGTGAGCCTGTCATCGAAAACAACCGAAGGTACCAGTTGAAAGCAGCTCAAGAGACGAGGAAGAGGCGCTAGAGCCACGACATGGATCAATTCGACCTGAGCCGGGGATTTCTGCAGCATCTGGAGAGCCTGGGCGGTGCGCGGCTGCTGCAGAGCTCGCCGGACCAGGAGAACGACGAGTGCTGCCGGCCGCGGAGGTCTCGCAAGCGGGGCAGCAGCACGCAGCACCGCTGCGGTGTGGCCCAACAGGCCGCCCATCAGCGGCAGGCGGCCAATATGCGCGAGCGCCGTCGCATGCAGTCTATCAACGACGCGTTCGACGGGCTCCGGGCGCACATTCCGACGCTGCCGTACGAGAAGCGCCTCTCCAAGGTCGACACGCTGCGACTCGCCATCGGATACATCGGCTTTCTGACGGAGCTCGTCGACTCGGGCCGTCACCCAGCGGACACGTTGCAGCAGCAGCTACAGGAGCAGCAGGCCAAAAAGGTCATCGTGCAGTGCAACAAAGGTAAGTGTGGTGACTCGGCATTGGGATTCGCTGACTGGTCGCATGATAATTAAAGGACGAAGGAAGGAATACAAAAGGGAGAAGGCAGGGAGGTTAACCAGACAACAGTCCGGTTGGCTACCCTACACTGGGGGGAAAGGGAAAGGGAAGGACGAGTTAAATACATATACAGGGTCCTTCAAGAAATGTGTGCGAAAAGGCTAGGAAATAAGGAAAGAGAGATATTTTCACACTGCCATCATATTTACTTTTTCGGTGGCAGCAGGTATTTTAGGATGAGCAGAGGCATCAAGTTACGGAAGCAATTAAAGAAATAAAGCTAATTATTTTTTTTAATTTGTGGAGACAGACAGTTGGGTTAAATTGGAGGAATACCAGGTGTAGGAGAGAGAGAGAGTGAGGGGACGAAATATATGGGGGGAGGCGAGGTCACCAATACTTATCTGCTTCTTGTGGAACATGACCCGCTGTGGTGGTATAGTGGTTATGGTGCTCTGCCTGACCCGAAGGTTGCAGGATCGAATTCCGGCCGCGGCGGCCGTATTTTCGATGGAGGTGAAAATGCTTGAGGCCCGTGAACTTAATTTAGGTTAAAGATCCCCAGCTGTTCGAAATTTCTGGAGCCCTCCAACACGGCGTCTCTCATAATGATATCGTGGTTTTGGGACGTTAAACCCGAACAATTATTATTAGCTTGTGGGACATGTCCTTGAGGCACAGTACAATATCCTATCCTGAAATTACTTCTTCCACATATACAATACTGAAGCACCAAGGGTTTTAGAGCGGTATCTCTACTCCCCCCCGGCTAAAACCCAGAAAACGCCTCGTTGCGTAAATCTGACGTTCAAATTCTGCCAAGGTTACCTCCACCGAAAGAGTTTCAGCGAAACATTACTGCGGCTCGTTCGTGAAAACGAACAGCGGCTCAAGGTCAGTCTTTCATGCCACCACCGCATGAAATGCTGTCCGCACCCAAGTTCACTGCGCGTTCGCGCCTAGAGCGCTGACGGCGTCGAGCAGCGTATGAATGTTGTGTGGTAGTAGTGTATGGAGTTCTCTAGCTTCCTTGTAGCGACTCGCAGTGGAAGCGTGTAGACGTCTTGTTGTCGTTCCATAAACCAATACGTGCAATAAAATGAAATCACTGCAATCAGATGGTGTCGTCTTTTCCCAAAGCAGGCTCGATCCCGGCCGCGGTGGTCGCATTTCGATTGAGGCGAAATGCTACAGTCCCGTGTACTGTGCGATGTCAGTGCACGTTAAAGAACACGAGAAGGTCGAAATTTCCGGAGCCCTCCACCACGGTGCGACTCATAATCATATCGTCATTTTGACTCGTAAAACCCCATTATTATTATTATTCCTAGATGTACATTTACAGCGCAAACGCAAAGACGCACTACAAAGAAAGAAACGACACGCACAAGCGCTGACTATCAACAGACTTTATTTCGGCGATTGTCAATGCATATATATACCTCCAAGGCAGCCCTACCTGGGAATATGCTCATTATTTTTCGCAGTGATGTCGTGTGCCTTTAATTCTTGTATTAGCAACTGCCGGTAAGTGTGGTTACAAATCAACATGGCAGCGCCCATGCACACGCGACCGCGCGCTTCGATCCGAACTTGCGCTTGCCGCACTGTGCAAGAAGCACCGACAAATAAATGGTGAAATGAACCATCGCTTTGTGCCATCTCACGCTGAGGACGAAGGATCGGGTATATTATGTGTTTATTTGCGAGTTAAGCTGTTTGTTTAGCCGATAAGCTGTTTGTCAGCTTTATGTACAGCGCAAGGGTGTCTGTATTGGGACCTCGCTCGCTCCAGTTCTGCCTGACCTGTATCTCAGTATCTTTGACAAAACGTGTAAACAGCGTTCTTGTCCAGTCACAGCCGGTTACGGTCCTCAGGTATGTGGATTGACTAACCTCGTGGTTGTTAATGAAGTTGCAGGTTCCAATTATAGAGCGCACAGTAAAAGTAATAATAGACACCTTTAGAAGCACATGGCAGGCTCCAAAATTCACGTGCGAGCGACCTAGTGGTGATTGCATTCGCTTCCTAGATTTAAAGCTCACTTTGATGAAAACGCATGTGTGCTGGGAGTACAGGCTACGGGCGACGAAGCGGCTGATTTCATGTGAGAGTGCCCATTCTAAGTTAGTCAAGAGGAGTGTCGCGATGACGTTCCTAAAGAAAGCACTGAGTAAGTCCTGCGCTCACAGAGTAGAAATTAGCTTTCAAAATCAGGTAACCAGGCTGATCCAAGCGGGATTTCTATCATTTTTAGTTTCCAGCGTATGCGAGAAGCTTCTTCAAAAGCTCAAGAAGGAAAGGCAGGCGGTAGCAAAGAAAAACTAGCCGATAAAAAAAGGATGCATGTTATCCACTGGTGGCATTAGGTTTCGCACAATCTGAAGAGTGTTGCGCAAAGACATAATGTGAATCTGGTTTTCAGTGCCCCGTGTAAATTACCCAAGATTTGTCCGATGATAAACAAAGTGAGACCGGATCCATGCACCAAGAAACACGCGGTACAGTACACCCAATGCAAAAAGGATGTCCTCTATGAAGTGCCCCTAACATGCAACAAAGTATATATAGGTCAAAAGGGGGCGCTGCGACAATGAGAGGGCGCGAGAGCACAACTGGACTGTAAACAACAACGCGGGTGGGCATATGGCAGAGCACTGTAAGCGCTGCAACTGCCGTCCACTTCTTAATCAGACAAAATTGTTGGCACGATCCGATGATAGATTAGAGAGGGAGATCTTCGAAGCGTTTTACATTGCACGCGCCGGAGACACTTGCATTAGTTGCGCGTCAGTAGACTCCAAGGAAAAGAGATTATCGTACTTTCATGTCGCGATAGAGCCTGAGCATGTGACGATGGTGATGTTTGCTTTTACATGTATAAGTATCATTGATTCCTCAAATAAACTTCAGTTGTTACTTTGCGCTAGTCTGTTGTAAGTGTTCCTCTCTGGTCCTCATGCTTCATGCACAGCGTTATATATTCCAGAGAAAAAAAAAGAATGCCGGGAACACCTTGGGTCAGACGCTCCACGCGCTGCAGTTTAAAAGAAAAAGAAATATCTGAGAGCGTCGGGTTCTGCATTGTCGTCCCTTGCAGCGCGTTGCTCAAACACTGAGACGTAACAACTGTGACAGTTGTTAGTTCACGCTTGTCCTGTGCATGCCTGCGCGTTCTTGTCGAACGTCCGTCTTTGTGCTTCAGCGGTGCGCTACGAGCATTGAGCTGCTTCGTCATTCTTCGTGTGGCATTCCAATTTCTTGCTATCGCATTCATTGCTACGCCCCTGCGGCGCAACTTTTGAAATTAGGGCAATATAGTCCACGAATACATTACTGTCGAGGCTTCAACACATTAATCTAAACAAAATACAAACGTCCGTTTGCAACTTTCTAGTCTCACAGCGCACGATAACAACTTGATAAATTCGAAGCGAAGGGTACCAGCTGCGATGGATGCTGCCATTTTTTTCCGGTGATGCCGCCTGTTCGCTTTACGCTTTACTCGCCCTACACTCTAAGGCAAAAGGGTGTTAAAAGGGTGTGCCGTTCGTCCTCTTGGGGACTAATGGGGCTGCCATAACCATTAGTCTCTTTAAGGACTAACGGCACGGGTCTAACAGTTAGTCCCCTCAAGGGACTAACATTTAGTCCTCACATTTAATCCTCGCGGGCAACCGTTAGTCCCCACAGTTGCACCTCAAGGGACTAACATTTAGTCCTCACATTTACGCCTTCGCGGGCAACCGTTAATCACCACAGTTGCACCTCAATGGACTAACATTTAGTCCTCACATTTACCCCTTACCGGTCAACCGTTAGTCCCCACGGTTGCACCTCACCGGACGAACGGTTGGTCCACTCAAATGCTCCACTGGGATGAACTTTTTATCCTCAGTTAAAATGATGCGTTAATCCCCACGGATGATTTTGCAGTTACTCTCTGCAAGGCTTAATACTTTCCTCGCGTGTTTTTCTCCGCAGTGAGCAACAAATGGCGCAGAAAAGAACTCGCGAAAAAATATTTAGTCATGCTTGTTTCACTGCTTTCGCAGTCAATGCAACAACGAAAGACAAAAGTGAGACAATGAAATGTTTTATTTTTCTATATACCTATTAAGATTCTGCATTCTTTCAGTGAATTCGCCGCCAGAAGTCAAATTCAGGTCCAGCCGCGTTGTCATATCTCGTACAGTCGTCTTGGTCAAGCTGCTCCAACGGAAGCGACAGATGACTGGCATTCCACGCACAAGCGCAAGCAGCCTTCTGCACGTAGTGGACAACGTCTGCACAAAAAGATTGTAAACAGTTAAATCACATGTGATAGTGAGGAAGATACACGCACACGGCAAATATGTGCAATGTGAAATAAATACGCACGTCTAAAATATGGCATGCAAATATTTACCACCGCGATGTCATACATAATCGAAAACGCATTTCGTGTCACATAGCGCAACAGCTCAAGTGCGGCAGCCGCAGCCATCATGCGCCGCGACCGCCGAGCCGCCAACGAGTCGGCGAGTTCTCTGCGAGCGGCGTCGTATACAGCTCGAGCAAGCGAACGCGGGGCCGAACGCGGAGCTTCTTCCGCCAGCGAACCTCTAACAGAGGAGCGAGCGAACGCGGAACCGCCGCCACGAACGGCACTGAGCTGCTCTCGAGCGAGCGCCGCGAAAGCCGACGGTAATGTCGACAAATTTTCACAAAGTTCCTGGATCGAGCGGCAGAGTACAACGAGCGAACGCGGGGGCCGCCGCCACGAACGGCGCTGAGCTGCTTGCGACCGATTGACGGGGAAGCCGACGGTAATGGCGAAAACTGTCCACAGAGTTCCGAAGCACAGCTAAAGTCGGCTAGCTAAAGCACCCGCCAGTTGCCGGTGCACTTCAAGCGCGCGACATACAACCGAGCTCGTTGACGGCAACCGCAATGCGTTTTGGACGAGTCGCTCCGCAGCGGCGAGGCCTCTGCCCAATATCGCGAGCCCGCAGCTCATCACCGCGGCGAGAGCGTCCAGGCGGCCGACGGCAATGGCGGCAAATTTTCGGGCAGTCACAAAGCACAGGCGAGCGGACGCCAAAGCCGACCTTCGCGGTGCATTTCGTGCGTGCGATATATACAACACGATCGAGCCCGTTGCCAACTAGCGCGATGTGCTTCGCGCAAGCGACAGATACGGAAACATAAAGTATGATCCCTTACTTGTGAAATAATCCAGCGCCAACTTCTGCCCAGAGTCGGATTGAATTCATGGATCCGATAGGCCTATGTCTTCTCGGCCGCCATTCCCAGCCGGTGTCGACGCAGTGCCGTTGCTACGCCAGCGCACCGTGGCCGGAGAAATACAGCGCGGCGTCTCGGCGTGTCGAGACCAGCTCCATACTTCATGGTTGCGGCGAAACGTAAAAGCAGCACCGCACGCTCATCCACGCATACGCGGCATACGTGTTTATCCAAGGCACCGCGGCGTAGTTCCTAAATCATCGAACTCTCCGAGCGTGACACAACCGCCAACGCGCCTCCACGAAAACAAGTGAGAAGACTGACCAAGAGCGAGGAGGACGGTTAGTTCCCTTGACAACGGTTCGCACACGTGACGTATCTCCCGCGCGGTTCATCCCTTTGGTGCCTTTGGAGACTAACTGGTTTGCACACGGCACGCATCCCTCTGTGGTTACTCCTCAGCGGTCTATCCGTTCATCGCGCGCGCCTATTGGGCTCCGTTACTCCTCTTTCGGGTAATTTTGCCTTGGAGTGTACTCGTGCGAGCAGATGCCACGGAGACGCCGAGCAAACTACGCAACGCGGATGAATACATGCGGAGGGGCTAATCACCCTTCCTGTTGGCTAAGGGGCTCTGTAGCCGTCACAGTGCTGAAAGGAACTTCTGAGATGGAGTATAGCTTATCAGTCTTTACAGTGCCGATGTGCGACATGCCTGGTACTCATGGTAAACGACGTGATGAACACTCATGCCAATAGCGAAGAGTGAATGTGTTGTGTCGGTCGTGGGATGAATAATTTAAGCATCGATAAGTCGCCATATAGATGATGATATATATGCAGTTAACCGTGAGAAGGTATCGAAGTAAGAGAAAGATAGCTTCTGCGAGAAACCGATCTTATAGTAGCAGTCTATTTGTGAGATTCGTGGTGTGGGACATTGAAATTCGAAGGAATTTTTCTATATACATCATGATCCCCTCATTTTATTGTTTTAATTTTTCAGGCCTGATGAACGGATCTTACCTTCCGCTGGCGGGACACTCGTTGTCCTGGTCTTCGGAAAAGCAGGGCCCCACTGGCAACGTCATGGTAGCCAAAGTATGGACACCCGAAGACCCCCCGTAAAGTGCAGCAAAGGAACAGGAACGACAACGAGCCATGAAGTTCTCGCCGCTTTACTCCCCGCCTTGCTTAATTCCTCGTTTTTCCTGACGCGCATCGCGAACCTCAAAAACTAGGGACTTGAGATAACAGCGTCATCATGTTAAATACTGATAAGTCACTCCGCACGCATGGCACCATTTAATATCTTTTGTTTCTGAAACTATTTCTGACGCAAGCGATAATTCGGAGGCTTAATTTCTGTATCATTGAGTATGCCTTCTCTTGCCACCTATGTCGAAATTCGCGGGGTACGACGATCTCATTTCGTGTGAACGAGTTTTTTAGGTAGACAATTTCTCCAGCCACGGATCTTAACTAATCATCAGGGGCGTAATCTGCGCAGCGGAAATGGTTAAAGGAAGCTGAGAATTGTCGATGATATCCTTATCTCAAGCCCTTTATATATGGTGCCGTTAGAAAAGATTGTGTAGATTATTGCGCCTGTCCTGATAGTTTTTTTTTTTTACTGTTTTGTTTTCCTATGCAATTGTTGCCTTTCTTTCCCCTAGTCAAAACGGTGGTCAGAATGACGGCGCTGTATTCCTTCCTTGGTGTGTAAGCTGCGTTCGTTTGGCATCGATGACGAGTGATGAAATATCGACGTTAGCCAGCGGCTGCCACAGTTCCCATCGAGTGACGTTGCCGAATAGCACAACCTACAAACGCTATGAGCTTCGGACTCTTAATAAAACCTCTAGTCAGCACCGCGAGGGCACCATCTGTGTCCTTGGTGACACGTGTGAGTGAATGTTTTATCGGCTGCTGTTATCTCTCGTGACTACTTCACTTGCCTATCAATTCCCAAAGGACTTTTAACCCATAGCGGGCAACAGAACTTTCGTTTGCCAAGCATATGAAGGTGCTACTAAATCCTGTGTATGCGATGACATCCAGACTCTGTGCAATCTCTCCAGCTTTGTTGCTGATTCATTGTAAAGACTTGGCTAAGCAGAGGTTGTTTTATGCTAAAGTTGGAGTCATATAAGTGTGTGTATTGTAATTTCACGGTTCATTTCTTTGATTTTACAGTCATCGCGCGTATACCTCAGGTTGTGGATTGGACTGAGGATGAATAAAAAATGTATATCGGTACTCTAGAGATAACATAAGGATTGAAAAAGAAGGCTCTTGCGCTATCTCATGAAGGGCCGTACTCGGGTAATGCTCCTCCCAATCAACGTTATTCAAACCCGTGTTATGGTCTTAGCGAGTATAGATAGCGGAAATGCGTGTTGTGCAAGCGCCGTGTATTCATTTTTTTATTTTGGCAGAGCTGTGTTACGTGGAAATAAATCAGTGTAATAAACATGGCTGCTTCAGTAACTGACTCATGAGTGTGTACACGAGCGTACAGTTGGGCGCCCAAAAGGAACAGAAGTTGTGAGAGAGTCCGTAGCGGTGGGCTATACATATATTTAACAAAGATGAAGTCCCTCAACATATTTACCTGGAATCACTGTGCAAGGGTTTACTTGTTAAAGCCTCAATCGGTGTGAGGCGTCTGTAGGTACAAGGTCGCCGCCTGAACGTAAGCTGTTCAAAAGGAACGTTGAAGCTAAGCGCAATTATGGCCGAAATTTTCCCGAATGATATGTGCTAATATCACACGGGCTCTATTCATCATTATTAGGCATGGGCGCGCTCAGGAAGGTGTTCTCAAGTTCGCTTACCTTTAAAGTCGCGTAGTGTGGTGAAGATTGGTTGCGAAATAAGGAAGATACTGTGAGGATGCATAAGGAAGTAGCGACTGATTTCTTGCAATTAAATGCAAAGAAATCGGATCATGTGCTGCATAGATTGCAGGTCTACGCCTATGTCAAAGGGTCTCTGACAAGGTGAGACCATTTTAGCTGACAAGCATCAGCTGTCCGGCATGGCGAGCCCGAGAGTCTAGATGAAGTGAGCCCTGCACTCACATACCGAGTCTTATCAAAATACTACACCAGATGTAGACACGCCATTTATCCGCCACTACCGTCGTTCTCGCGAGAGGAACAGGGGCCACTCCTAAAACTTCAAACGCATAATTTCCCCAACTTCCTCTCCGTGAATAAATTGTACACTGAGCGTTACACAGACTCTTGCCCGGGCTGCCAGCAACTCCCCAACGGCGTTCCATGGCATGGTGGAGTGCGCCGCAAAATTATTCCCTCGTCATCTAATCATCGTGTGCTCCTTCCGCACCAAAAATCGGTGGGAAGGTGCCCTCTGCGACAGGCCTACTAAGATCCACCAGGCCTTGATTCAACAGGCCCGTGTCGCCGCCAAGTCATCACAGGGACCCCCGACTGGGTTGCCTTCCCACATGCATGGTTTATATTTCTTTAAATAATTTTATTCCCCTCCCTGGGCCTTGACGATCACGTCGCGCGAGATTTGCGATGTTAAGTTCCACGGAAAGAGGTCAAATATCAAACTGAACGCCGCTTGCCCTTCTTCTCGCATTCGCCCGCCATAAAATGGAGGAGATGACGTACAACAAGAATGTCCCTACTTAGCTATCGGTGCTCTCACGTCGCTCACCGTAGCACGTGACACTTCGAGAATTTTTCGTGGTGGCATGAGTAATTCATGTAATCCATTTCTTGAATAGATGAATGAAACTTAAGGGAAATAATAAAACACAAAAGTGAATGTATGCGTGTTTTTTTTTTTTTCGAATCACAACAATATGCGAGAAGTTCCCCGCTGGCATGCCTTTGTCTTATCACCAGTTCGCACCGTTCCCGCTTCGTGCACACGCGAGCCCTGAAAACGAAAGTGTAATTATACCGTGTTCCAGCGTTCGATTCGGCTCATTTATCCTGTCGCGTCTCCCTCAATCGTCATATGGCAACAAATTTCTTTGACAGCACCACAGCCAAAGTTACGTTTAAGTAACGTTTACAGTAAGGTTTACATCGGAATTTGATGGAATATTCTTTACTGCGAAGGAACATAGGGAAGCAGTTTTATGGATGTGGTAAGTTTTCTTTAAAAACGAAAATGGGCACGGCCAAGCAGGAACTTTGTAGTTGGAAATCCTATACGCAAAGGCAACAAACCATTACCCAAATTTCGGTGCACGGAGGGTCTGCATTGTCATTTGTTCACTTTGAGATGCAGTAACCTTTTGGAGACGCTCACGATATTTTGTTAGGGTACGCGCGTCGAACGACAGCAGAAATTTTGGGCACGATCGGTCGGGAACGGGAGTCTCACATTTGTAATTCCGAGTGAGGGAAACGCTTTCTCTACAGCCGTGGAGGCCAAGAACGCTTCTTCTGCACTATGAAAAGTACCCTGTCAGCCGCATACATGAACGGGTCTGTTGTCCAGGCAAAGCTTTACACTGGTATTTTTTAGGGGCGAAGCTCCTTAGGGTGTGGGTCTGTCCCTCCTCTGTAGTATGTAGTAGTAGTAGTAGTAGTAGTAGTAGTAGTAGTAGTAGTAGTAGTAGGTAGCCACGTGTAGTGGAATGTACACACTCCACGTGATAAAGATGACGATGTCGCCTGATGACCATGAAGAATAAGCGCGTTCCAGTATAGACGATTTTCCGCAGCTGGTTTGTTAATCAAAACTAGATGGCGCCACCACTGCACCGTGGCCGTCTCCTACCGCGGCCGTCTCAATGCCTTGACCTTTGGTAGCGCTGCTCAATATGTCTGCATCCGCGTCGCGTCGTCTGCTCGGCGTCCCCGTAGCGTCTGCGCGCACGCGAGTAAAAGCGAGCAGACGGCAGCGCCGGGAAAGTCAACATGGCGACACCTGTGAATGCAGTTCCCTTCCTCCTCGAATTTATCACGTCGTCGTTCTGCGCTGTCTGGCCCGTAAGTGCGTAACCTACGCATTTATTTGCTTTATATTTACGTCCTGAAGTGTTCAGAGCAATGTATTCGTCGGCATTTTGCAGCGTTTTCAAGATTCACTCTCAAATTTTCGGAGACAAGGCTTAGCAGGCATGGCTAAATAAACACAGCTAATCTAGATAATAAAGACAGAACATACCTGATGCTTTGTCCCCAGCGTGAAATGACACTGATCGATAGCTGGTATCACCATTTATTTATTGCTGTGAGCACAGTGGGCGAGTAGCAAGCGCGAGTTCGGATCGAAGCGGGCGGTCGCGTCTGCATGGTTGCTGCCATGTTGGCTTCTAACCCCAGCTTCTGGCGCTTACGGCCACGGCCTGTTTCGCTGGCCCAAAGCATTGGCCGGTGCAACTGGCTGGGGGAAGGCCAGTTACGGTCACGTGATCAAACATGGCAGCGCCCGTGCGCCGCTGCGGAAAATCGTCTATAGTGGAGTGTACCCACTACACGTGATAACGATGACGATGACGCTGATGACCATGAAGTACAAGCGCGTTCCAGACCACATATTTTCTTTCTGCCATGGATGAAAACGATCGTGAACGCGCTCTCGCCCTCGAAAGGCAAAACGGCAACGCCGACAACAAACGTTCCCGTGAGCTTAACGTCATATATGACGAAAACAAAATCAGGGGAACCCGCTCCTTGTGGTCCGTAGAGCTCTTGAACAAAATCATCATCTACCCCATATGTACATAATAAAACATTGTGTATATACTTTATCAACATGTAAATAATGAAACATTGTGTATATACTTTATCAATATGTAAATAATGAAACATTGTGTATATACTGTATGTATAATCACACCACAACCCCGCGCTTGTGTGTCAGGTCTTTGTATGATGATCGAGTGGGCAAAATTTACGGGGATTGACGGTTTACCAGATTACCTCCGAAGCTTCGCCCACTCATCATCATTCACTTCGTAGATATGGCGTGATTTTTTATCATCGTAAAGCGCCTTCATCGCAAAGCGCCAGAAACACCTTCCGCCGTGGACGCTGACCGGACCCGGTGTTACAACACGTGATCTTTAACGCGACTGTACCAGCAACAGCAGGCAACCGAAATATCGACCAGGTATGGAATAAAATTTATGAAATTGGTCCTTTATTTTACGTACTGTTTCCAATAGCAGTCTTGCTTTCATGCTACTGGTCTTAATGAAGACTGTCAGGTCTGTCAGGGTTAGGCACGTGCGTCGTCTCGGACAACAGTTATAGCGGTGCGACGCGTTGTGTCTCGGTAAGTATCTATGATCCCCGCTAGGTAGGTAGGTAGGCCAGCCTAGCTAATGTGTGCGATCTAATGGTTCCATACGGCAGAAGCAAGCAGTATACACCTCAGAGAACGACGAAACAAGAGAACGCTGGCGCGCTCTCGCACGTCACGTGCACGTTTCTTGATGCGTGCATGATAGTACTGTTGCGTCTGCGTCACGTGATCCTCGGGCTTCGACAAGGAAAAGAACAGGCAAGGAACTTGCGTCCCGAAGGCTATATGGGGCGATTAGCAAAGGTTTCAAGCTCGCCTCCTCTCATCATGGTGTCGTGCCGCTTCAAAATATTGGCTATTTCATCTCGTAATGAACCAATTGGAAAAGTTATTGTGCTACAACGCTCTTTATTGGGCACGCAACAACTTCCAGTGTCTAACTAGAATTTGCTGCGTGGCCTGGTGAGGGGCGTTTTAAAAGGCCCCTAAACCACTCCGAGTTCAGCGACGAGAGAGTGTTTTCTTTCTCGCCTTCAATACTCTTCGTACTGGCGGTATCTCCTCCTCGACACTTATTTCTTCATAAAACACGTGAATAATGTGAATAATGTCATCAGTAAGCATTGAACCAATTTGGATTTCGCGCTTCTGGGCTAAACGCTCTTATATCCTCGCTCGCGCAGTCGAAAACGCAGAAAACGAAGTCAAACCATTTGATCGCCCACGGTAATCATGCGAGACGAGACAGAACGTGTGTGCGTCTGCGCCACAAAACAGAGTAGGAGGCAATTCACAACTGACATGCCTCGTATACGAACCAATCGGCAGCCTATTTCCTCATAACGCCACATGAGCAGACTGCCGGCGTCACGAGTTGTGCCGAAAAGACAAGAAATGCCAGGACAAAGTAACCCACTCATTCTTTTTATTTTCGAAAGTTGCTAACAGGGGTCTTCAAACCTTTTTAAAAGGCTTCTCATGCAGTTATTCTCTCCAATATACGCATATATCTACAACAAGGTAGTGTATGATTAGTATTCACATAGCTGATCATAATCTAATCAGGCACTCAAGCAAGCTCTACGATTTAAAACACCAGTATCTTGGTTGAAACACTATGAAGGTTTAATAATACCATTCCTTGCGACTAATTAGGAATGTATGAGCAACTGCACAGCCAGCAATCACACATCGTCTATCTATTCATTCTTACACCTTGGTAACTAATATTAGTAAGTTTCATGCCATTAGGAAGCGTACTTATGGCAAGAAGTAGGTGGTTTCGAACAGTGGCGTAGCCAGGGGGTGGCACACCGGGCACGTGCCCCCCCCCCCCCCGAAATTTTTTTTCGCCATGGCATGCAGAGCGAAAAATGACCATTTCAAGGAGGTGCCCATCCCGAAATCAAGGAGGTGCCCCCCCCCCCCCCGAAAAAAATTTCTGGCTACGCCCCTGGTTTCGAAGGTTTCATCGCGATTAGTGGAAAATTATTTGACTAGTTATACAATCAATCAATCAATCAATCAATCAATCAATCAATCAATCAATCAATCAATCAATCAATCAATCAATCAATCAATCAATCAATCAATCAATTATGGAGTCAGGCTGCCACTCAGTAGGTTAGTCAATCGGTGAGACAGTCAAAAAACCAATTAATTTTCATTTAAAAAAAGTTGCTTCTCTCTCTCTTCGGAACGTTGTCCAAATTTTCTCCCAGGAACTTGAGAGTCACGATAAAATGGATTAGGAGGAGGAGGAATAAACATTATTTATCAGAAATAGGAAGTGGGTGCATCTGCTGCTCTTAATTTATCGTGCACCTGGGCATTCGTGATAAAATTATGAGCAGCCACTGCGCACATGTGGCGCCATCAACCGTGCAGACGCGGAAGCAGGGCGAGCCGCTCACGGTCATCTGAAATCGGCAGGTGGCAGGAGACGCCGATGCGAAAATCCCGAAGGCCGCATGTTTACAAGCAGTATAGAAGCACAGTTCCATTGCGCTAGATTGTGGTGCTCATGCCATAAACAGAGCCCTGGTGTTGCTAGTGCGGATTCCGCTGCTTCTCAGAGAGTGTAAATACAATGGCACGAAAGAATTCAATAGTATCTCTTCATCTATGGTCAATTAGCTACGTATTATTTATTTCCCGACTGTTATTCCTCAGTATCACTGGTGTCCTCCAACAATTACCGGGGCTAACAATTTCGAAAAACGAGCAAATGCTTCTCAAGGCAAACTGAAGTGTCAGGATTATGGTCCCGCATTGATTCGGGCGTCTACGTTCTCTTCTCGACTTTATTACTAAAGTCTGAAACGGCTCTTCCTAACTTTTTAAAGTCCACCGCGCCTCGGCTAGGCAGTCTGGCTTACAAGAAGTGTATTACACATTTTATCACATACGTGTCGTCACCTATGTAATTAAAGAGTCTGCGGTGTACTACCGTTTTTCATGCAGGCTTGTCCCAGGGAACTATTGCCAAGACTAAAAAAGATGAAAGGGGCATGTGAAGCAAATTGAACTGAACTCATGCTGTCTGCAAGAGCTCATAGGTATACTCAAGCTATTTTAGATGTGAAGCATCTTATGGCGAAGCTTAATCCGGTGGTGGTGTGCGGCGTGACCACCCTTACTGCGCATGCGCAAACCCTTTCAAAAATATAAAAATAAAAAACCTCCTCTCCCCCTCTCTCTCCTCTAGGCATCCCTCCCCGCGGCAACCACACCCACACTGCGCATGCGCCTCCCTTCCTCTCTCCCCTCTTACACTCCCCCCTCTCTCCCCCTCTCTCCATCTCCATCATTCACCTCGTGGATCTGCCGTCAATTTTTTTAGATGTGAAGCATCTTAGAGCGGGGTTCAATCCGGTGGTGCGCGGCGTGACCACCCTTACTGCGCATGCGCAAACCCTTTAAAAAAAATAAAAAATAAAAACCTCCTCTCCCCTCTAGGCATTCCTCCCCGCGGCGACCACAGCCTCACTGCGTATGCGCGTCCCCTCCTCTCTCCCCTCCTACGCTCCCCCCCCTCTCTCCTCTAGTCATCCCTCACCGCGGCGTCCACACTCCCACTGCGCATGCGCGTCCCCCCTCTCTCTCCTCTCCTACGCTCCTCCCTCTCTCACCTCGCGACGCCGACGCAGGCAGCGTCTGCTAGCGAGTTTCTTGGTTGAAAAAACCGACTGCTCGCGCTGCACAACCGTTCACTGGCCATCCCGTATATATAGCAATGGATCTTGACCTCCAAGGTGGTGCCGGTGGGAGATTTCTCCTGTGCGTTGTTGAACAATAAAAATTCGCAGCGTGCGCGTTAACTAAAAGCGGAGTGCGGGTCTCTGTGTCCAGTCGGAGTCTTCTGTCTCTCATTGCCCATTAGCAGCGATTGGTATGTTCCAGTAGGAAAAACTGCTCCATCACTGCCTGCTTTGCGCCTCCCCAGTTTTCTCTCCTGCGCAACGCTGCGATGAGCGCCAGCGTCAACGCCGCCGCCAGTGTAAGCGTTAGCGCCCGCTGCTTCACATCTACACATGGTTCCCTTTAGCGGGAGATGGTGTAATTTTTAACAGCGGAGCTGTCCAAGCCGACATTTAGTCCGTGTATAGTAGAAAGAAATGATCACCATCATGAACCGTCACGCGCTCTCTTCGTCCTCTTCTTCATCGCTGCCGTCTTCTTCATCTTCTGCTTCTCTTCTATAACACATGCGCCAATTTTCTGGCGTGAGATGCAATAACTCTGATGGGCAAAAGAACCAGTACAAAGAGAGACAGAGAGAGAGAAAGAGAAGTAAAGATATACGCGTAGCACGGGAGCAATTCAAGGCGAGAAATATTTCTCGGCGGGGCGAGATTCAAACCCGCGTACCCACAATCAGAAGGCGAGCGTCTTAGCTAGGCGGCTATCAGGTACGCTTGCAGAGCACAGCTTAGCCTTGTGTAGCGTAGTATAGCAGGTGGGTGGGTAAGGGTAGTGATGGTGAGGAGGATCGACTTGAGGGTGAAGAGGAGGGAAAGGAGGATAGGAAAGAGTACAGAGAGAGAGACAGAGAGAGGAAAGATAGAGAGATAGATAGAAAGACAGGATTGAAATAGAGAAAAAAATAGAAGCCGAGAGAACTACTACAGAGATAGAGAGCGAAATACGTAGAACCAAATAGAAAAGATAGAAAAACAGGAGATCACGCATAGCCATCTTTAGTACACAATAGCAAGGGGTGGGAAAGACAGATGTGAGAGGGTAAACGCCAGCCAAGCCACGATGAGCTAGGTGCCCATCAGCTCTGCTGTAACCCAGCCTTGCGCAACTTAGTGCAATATTCGTTATGTTCTTGTTTCTCACCCTTAACTAACTCACTAATTATCTCTAATTACCAAACTTTTTCGTGGAACAAGCACCGACTGACACTTATTTCTCTTTTAAGTGTATCTGGTCGAGCAGTTTCCATCTGTTTTCCGAATACGCTAAAAAGTCTTAAAAAAAAAAGGCACCTTCATACTAGTGTTGCCCAGCCTGATGAAACAGTGGAACTCGGCGGCTTTCCTTTGTGTTGGAAGGCCGGGGTGGTAGGGCAGAACGGTTTATGGCATATGTGGTGGCCATGACGACTTGTGTGCCAAACTGTTAATCGTTCTTTGTACTAATGGATGTTTTTCTTTTAATTCTGAGGCAACGCGGCATTCGGTCATTGGGCCAGACGGCGAGAACCCCACACTTTGTTTTGTGCTTATCTTTGTGCTTATCGTTTCCTGTGTGTCGTACATAGAAAAAAGTATTACCATCGTGAAATGACACGCGCTCTCTTCATTCTCTTCTTCATCGCCTTCTTCTGCTGTTTCACTCCCTGAACACGCGAGTCGATTTGTGCGGCGTGAGATACAGTAACTCTGATGGCCGAGAGAACGAGTACAGAGAGAGCGGAAGACAGAGAGAAACTGTAAGAAAGGGAGACAAATATAAAAAAAAATTACACTGTCTCCCGTAATGGGGTTGTAAACACCGCGGGAGGGATGCCTAGAGGAGAGAGAAGGGGGGAGCGTAGGAGAGGAGAGAGAGGGTCAATGCGTTACGGAAGGCAACAGTGTTTTCCAGCATTGCGATACTATCTGGCAGGGAATCCCAACAGCGGACTGCACGTGGTATCGCCGAGCAGTTGAATGCGCGTGTTAATCCGTAAATGTGCGTATAGCTAAAACGATTATGAAGCATGTGTGACGTAGAGCAGGACCGTTTCAAGCATGCTGATGTTCGAGATGAATGAATGAATTTGTGAAACAGCGTCAGCAAGGCACTGTCATCGCGAGTACTCAAAGGTTGCAATGAAATGTCAAGTTTGATTTCTGTGATGCTAGACAGATGGCTGTAATCTTTAGAAATGAAGCGGCTTGCCCTGTTCTGAACTCGTTCCAATATATCGGTCAGGTATTTCTGGTGAGGGGACCAAATAGGAGAAGCGTACTCGAGGGCGAACGAGAGTTAGGTATGCTAGTTTGGGAATATTCGAAGGAGCATTTCTTAGATTTCGTCGCAAGTAACCCAAGGATTGGGAGGATTTGGCTGAAATGGAGGTCACGTGGTCTGACCAAGAAAGATTTGAAGTGAATATAATGTAGTAGCACTGAGAGGCGGGCGAGTTGGAACTTATCCATCGTTGGGTAGCGCACCCCCTTTCTGGTTTCTGCATCGGAGCGTTTACTAAAGAGAGTGAAAACTAGTGCGCAGTCTGCCAACCAACCAGAAACTTCACAATGTGAGCGAAAGCGTTATGCAGTGATTCCATATGTACATTCCATTTCACATAGACTAAAGAAACTCGCGGGGCAGTATGGGGTTGATGTTGTTTTTTCGGGTGGAAATAAATTGGGCAGCTTGTGTGGCAAGATTGATAGACGCGCTAAGGGGGGATGCTAGGGCAGTCGATAACGCTTGCGCAGTCAAGCACGTCAAGAAGTACACCGCGTGTTCTTCCGGGGTGGTATATAGAATTCCTTGCACGTGCGGCAGTGTCTACATCGGACAGACTGCCAGATGTGTCAATATCAGGCTGCGCGAGCATGACAATTCTTTGAAGGGTGGGGTCTCATCTCACCTCGCCAGCCATTGCCGTGATTGCGGTTGCACGCCTTCGTTTGCGCAAACCTCAATCATCAATCGCCATCATAATCAACGCGCACGTGAAATAACTGAGGCATACCACATGGCGAAGTGTGATAGCCATTGCATTAGTCAGCCATCTATTTCATTATCGGAACAAGAAATCCGTTTCATTGATCGACTGTAATCTGGTGTGGTGCAGGGGTTTTTTTTTTATGCATATATATATGTGTATTTTTTTCAAATAAAAATTTCAGTTGTTAGACCAGCGCCTGTCCTGTCCTCTTCGCTTTGTCTTGTGTCAATTTGTGCGCTACGCAACGATGGGTGAATATAATGTCTAGATACTTATATTGTGAAGCGATTGCAAGAGTGTCTTTATTGATATTGTATGAATACAGTGAAGGTGTAGCCTTGCGAGTAAATGACATTACTTTACATTTTGACGTGTTCAATGTCATTAACCATTTACTGCACCACTTACGAATCTGTTCTAGGTCATGTTGAAGAACCAGATGATCGTCTGTGTTTTCTATTGGGCGATAGACAATGCAGTCGTCGGCAAATATTCTTATTGTAGAGGACACGTTACGTGGGCGATCGTTAATGAAGATGAGAAAAAGTAAAGGACCGAGGACGCTTCCTTGTGGTACACCAGACGATAATTCATCTATGGAGGAAGAGAAGTTCTTTGAAATGGTGAATTGGTGACGATTAGACAGAAAGTTCCGAAGCCATGATAAGGTGAGAGAGTCCAATTTAAGAGCTGAGAGTTTCGAGATAAGGCGACAGTGCGCGACGCGGTCAAACGCCTTCGAAAAGTCAACAAAAAAATTTCCAGTTTTATTCAAAGAACGAGTTAGTTTTCAGATGTATTTACGAATGTCACCTTCAAGGATGTCGCGTTAATGGTTTTGAGTGATGGACGACATGGGAAAAGTGGAAATTATTCTACGCTTGATAAAAATATCCTATTATCGCCCAACCACCCCACGCTGCTCGAAAAATTCCGAAAGTGCTCTACAAGTAGGGTTAATTCATGGTTAATTCATGGTTAAACTATGGTATTTCCATGGTTGGTAACCATAGAAATAGATAGAATAGCACATACTAAAAAAAGCCGGCAGATCCCACGCACTGTGGGAATCGATGTGATGCGAAGCAGCCAGGAAGGAGCAAATCATGCTTTACATAATTTGCATGTCATGTTTTACATGTTAGGACCTGTCATTTATGTTCGTCACACAGTCACGTAGCGCAATACCAATTTTGGTGTATATCAAGCTAGCGAACTGGACGGAAGCGCACCATGAGCGTGGCATGTAATTGGCGTTGTAGATGACATGCATGCCAAGATTTTCACGTTACCAAATGCCACTTAAGTTCGTTATACAGTCATGTCACTCAATACCAAATTTGGTGTATATCAAGCTAACGAAACGGCCGCGAGCGCGCCATGAGCGTGGGATGCAAGTCATATATGTCGCTCATGACATATCATGATTTCCGTATTACCACTTGTCGTTTATGTTCGTCATACAGTCATGTCACTCGATACCAAATTTGGTGTATCTCAAGCCAACGAAATGGCCGCGAGCACGCCATGAGCGTGGCATGCAAGTCATGTCGCACATCCCAAGTCATGATTTCCATATTACCACTTGTCGATAATGTTCGCCCTACAGTCACGTCACTCAATACCAAGTCTGGTGTATATCAAGCTAACGAAACGGCCGCGAGCGAGCCATGAGCGTGGCATGCAAGTCATGTCGCTCATGACAAATCATGATTTCCATATTACCACTTGTCGATAATGTTCGTCCTACAGTCCCGTCACTCAATACCAAATTTGGTGTATATCAAGCTAACGAAACGACCGCGAGCGCGCCATGAGCGTGGAATGCAAGTCATGTCGCACATTACAAGTCATGATTTCCATATCACCACTTGTCATTTATGTTCGTCATACAGTCATGTCACTCAATACCAAATTTAGTGTATCTCAAGCTAACGAAACGGCCGCGAGCACGCCATGAGCGTGGCATGCAAGTCATGTCACACATGACAAGTCATGATTTCCATATTACCACTTGTCATTATGTTCGTCATACAGTCACGTCACTCAATACCAAGTTTGGTGTATATCAAGCTAACGAAACGGCCGCGAACGCGCCATGAGCGTGGAATGCAAGTCATGTCGCTCATGACATGTCATTATTTCCATATTACCACTTGTCATTTATGTTCGTCATACAGTCATGTCACTCAACACCAAATTTGGTGTATCTCAAGCTAACGAAACGGCCGCGATTGGGCCATGAGCGTGGCATGTAAATCATGTTGTTCATGACATGCGCGTCATTATTTGCATATTGGGACCTGTCATTTATGATTGTCATACAGTCACGTCACTCCATCCCAAATTTGGTGTATATCAAGCTAACGAAACGGCCGCGAGCGTGCCATGAGCGTGGCATGTTAATCATACTTTTCATGACAAGGTAGTCATGATTTTCGTGATATGACAAGCCATTTATGTTCGTCATACAGTCATGTTATGCCATACCAAATTTGGTATAAATCCCATTAACGGTACGGCCAGGAACAAAGTCGTAGGCGGCTAGATAGATAGATAGATAGATAGATAGATAGATAGATAGATAGATAGATAGATAGATAGATAGATAGATAGATAGATAGATAGATAGATAGATAGATAGATAGATAGATAGATACGCTCAAAGTCGCCGAAGTTCGCTAAGAACATTTAATAAAAAATAAAAAGGATAGCAAGCATAATCATGATTAGTAAAGTATAGAAAGGGGTGGCAAAGACACTGATGAGAGGACAAAGCCTAGCCAAGCCAGTAACACCGAGGTGCCCGCCAGCTCATGACTTAGTGCAAGATCCGCTAACTTTTAAGAGCGAAGTTCTTTAAGTTTTTTGTTGCACCGGGTCGTGTGAACAGGAATCATCATCACCTTGAACCGGTACGCTTGGTCCTCTTCAACTTCTGCTTCACTCCCACAACACGTGCGGTGATTTGATCGGTATAGAATGTAAACAATATGATGGGCGAGTTTGTTTCGCGACTTAGGATAACTTAACATCACGTAACAACTAGTCGCGGGACTGAAATTGCTTCACATCGCGTAAGAACTACTTAGGCGACTAAAAATCTCGTAATATCGTGTAAGTAGTCACTTCGCTAAATTCACGTAACATCACGTAACGAACAGTCACGTGACTAAAAATCACGCAGTGACTCTCACGTGACAAAAAATCACGAGCGTCCCGTAACTGGTCACGTGGCTAGAATCATGTAACCACACGTAACTGCTTGCGTGACAAAAAATCTCGTAACATCACGCCACATCTAGTCACGTTACTAAAAATCACGTGACATTTAGTCACTTGATTAAAATCGCGTTATAGGTAGTAGAGCTGTGCACGGGCCTAATTTTCAAGCCCGAGCCCGGCCCGGGCCCGCTGACTGCGTCGAAGGCCCGCCCGAGCGCGACCCTAAAGGGCTTCGAGCCCGTCCGGCCCGGCCCGACGTACAAAAAACACAAACCCGGGCCCGGTTTGGCCCGACACTATGAAAGTTTGCTGAGGAGACAAGATATCACTTTTTGATCATGGGGCATTTTATTCAACATATAAAAGTTAAACACATGCAAACGACACATGTTAGTGTGTATACATATAGATTACAAGTTGTGTAAAAATAACAAGCTGTGTAGTGATTCGGACTTCAGGGAAGTGCGGCGCTCCTGCATCACATATCCCGTCGAACTGAAGTTCCGTTCGCTGCTGGCACTGGTAGCCGGAATCGCAAATATCTCTTTCGCAAGCATAGCAAGCTTGGAATAATTAAACTCCTTGTTCTTCCAGAAGTCTAGTATCTCTGATGCAGGACAGGAGGATGATTGCATGGATGAATAATCACAAAGGTGATCTTGTGTGCTCATCGCTAAGTTCTAGAAAACAATTCCGGCACAACGTCTATATTTTCGGTTTGATTCGGGCTTTAGACCTGGCCCGGCCCACCCGACGCCCGAGATGAGTAGCTCGAGCCCGGCCCGGGCCCGAGATGGGAAAACGTCGGCATACCCGAGCCCGGCCCGCGGGCCGGGCCGGGCTCGGGCTTTCGGGCTACCCGGAGCCCGTGCACACCTCTAATAGGTAGTGACGTGACTAACATGGAGCTAGTCACATGACATGTTCCCGCCAATAACCGCGTAACAGCTACTCACACGAGTAAAATCACAACATCACGTAACAAATAGTCAGGGCGCATCTCCAGCCAAGTGTAGAAAAACTTAATAGAACTAGCAAAAACTGTAGCAAAACCTTGGCATTATTTACAAAACGTAGCTATATCGAACGCCAACTCCGCCGATGGATCCAGCCTTGGGCCACTATGCAACCACCGCAATTTTTATATTTTTTTTATTGCGATAGCAATTATATGGACACACGCGGCTGGTTTTCGCCGTCGGCGTCGGCGTCACTTGCCGTATATGTATATGTATATATATAACCGGGCCCGCCCGTCGTTCGTGAGCGTGAAAAGACGCGAGGGGGGGGGTCCCCTCGAGCGACCTTCGATTTTACGAGCGGGGGGCGCGCGCGTTATCTCCCCTTCTCGGCGGCCGACAGAAGGCGGGGGGGGGGGGGGGCGACGTTCGATTTTACGAGCGCGGGCGCGCGCTTTATCTCCCCTTCTCATCTCCCCTTCTCGGCGGCCGGGCCGGCGTACCCTTCTACGTGCTGCGCTTTCAACGCGAAGAGAATTCTCTTAAACAAGCGTTTTCTAGAGTTGCGTGAGATCGGATCCAAAAAGAGTTAGCTGCCAGCCTCACTTCGTATAAGATTACAATTTTTTGCTATCGCATTTATTGCTTCACCGTTGCGGTGAAACTGTGACTTTTTTTGTCTCTGTTTCTTTTTCGTTCATTCTCTCACTTTCTTTCTCTGTCCTTATATCTTTCTCTCGCTGTTCCCTTTCTTTCTGTGTAAGTTTCCCTTTCTTTATCTCTCGTATAATAATAAAAATTATAATGTTCGGGTATTATGTCCGAAAACCACGATATGATTATGAGGGACGCCGAAGCGGAATGCTGCGGAAACTGACCGTCTCGTGCTATTCAATCTGACGTCGCTGTGTACACGGGCCTTTACATTTTCGCCTCCGCCGGAACTGCGCCGCCGGAGCAGGAATCGAACCCGTGATCTGCGGGTCAGCAACCAAGCACCGTAACCACTTATCCACCGTGACGGACTTCCTTTAAAACTGTTCCTTTCTCTCTCCCTCTCCATGCTCGTTTTCTCGCTCACCGATTTTGTTGCATCCCACGCCTGAAAAATCGGTGCAGCGGGAGAGTGCGCGCCGGGCCCATGTGTTGGGAGAACGTACCAAAAGATATAGATGACGAACAAACAAACAGAGTGCGTGTCAACTGTGTTCCGTTCTAGTTAAATGTTATGTAACGCCATCGACATCGATGGGATTGCACGGCGAAGGAAGAAGAGGTCGGGCGTGACCTCGAGCGGCGTGGCAGCAAGGCTGGCTCGAGGAGCGCAGAATATAATGAAAAAAAATCACGTCATATCCACGAAGTGAATGATGATGAGTGGACGAAGCTCCGGAGGTAATCTGGTAAACCGTCAATCCCCGTAAATTTTGCCCACTCGATCATCACACGAAGACCTGACACACAAACGCGGGGGGTGTGGTGTGATTATACATACAGTATATACACAATGTTTCATTATTTACATATTGATAAAGTATATACACAATGTTTTATTATTTACATATGGGGTAGATGATGATCTTGTTCAAGAGCTCTACGGACCACAAGGAGGGGTTCCCCTGATTTTGTTTTCCTCATATGCGACGTTAAGCTCAGGGGAACGTTTGTTGTTGGCGTTGCCGTTTTGCCTTTCGAGGGCGAGAGCGCGTTCACGATCGTTTTCATCCATGGCAGAAAGAGAATGTGTGGTCTGGAACGCGCTTATATTTCATGGTCATCAGCGTCATCGTCATCGTTATCACGTGTAGTGGGTACATTCCACTATACTGGAACGCGCTCATCGTCATCTTTATCACGTGTCGTGGGTACATTCCACTACACGTGGCTACCTACTACTACTACTACTACTACTACTACTACTACTACTACTACTACTACTACTACTACATACTACAGAGGAGGGACAGACCCAAACCCTAAGGAGCTTCGCCCCTAAAATTCAGTGGTGTTTAGGCTTCGGCGCTGGAAAGGCGTGTGGAGTCGCTCTCTTATATGTTAACCCAAAAACTAAGTTAACCCAAAAAAAAGACACAAGGGCACACCAACGCCGAGGTGTGTGAGCATTGTGTGAGCCACTGTGAGACACCTATGTTATAGTGAAATACAATACAGGTATTATGGACTCACTGGCGTTGAACGCGTGATGCCTCTATGTAACCTTGGGTGTGAGCGTTGGTCATAGACGTTCGATTGATATCGACGGTCTGGATACGTAGTGCGCAGGAGTGTAAAGCACAATCAGCTGCTTCGCGTTGCGTCTTCCGTCTTGCAGTGCTGCGCACCAGGTGTCATGACCGTGGACATCAATGTAGCATCTGTCACCATTGTTTAACAGCAGCGGCTTCACCTCCTTCTTTGCCGCTTCCGTGCAGTGAGCCCAATAGCCCTCTACTGGTTGACTGTATTTATGTCAAGGGTAAAGTTTACTCCTAGTTTTTATTGTGCTTTCATACCATTCGAGTCAACGCTCAATTTACGGTTGGCTGGACGCAAACTCCAGCGTTATGAAAGTGCTACTTGTTGCGAACCATTGAGAATTTACGGAACGAATAGGGCACAACAACGGCATCCATGAAACGCCGCCATCATGGCTGTAAGTATAGCAGGATAATTTGGAGTAAAGTGAACTGAAACATGTGTGTTCTAGTTCACTATACTTCGGAGACAAACGGGGAGCGTTCACCTTGACGCTCTGGTGCCGCTAGACGATATGCTCAATCACGGACGCGCTTGCGCTGCAACCCCTATTAACACGTTATCTACCGCTCTCATACTGGCGTCCGGCTGCGCGTTCTAAGCGATGCCATGGTCATACGACCAGTTAAAGGTTGAGACGCCCGATGCGTTGCTCACCGGTGCTTCGCGTCGATTCTTCACTCCTTAAAAGATATGCCGTTACCTTTATTTCACCGCTATGAATGACTTCAATAACGGTACATTCGACTGGTCGTTTTCGAGTGCTCCGGAGGTTTTGAAAAACTTATGTAATATAGGAACTACACATCACTACTTAAATAAGCGGGCCAAGACATGATGAGGAACGAGGAAAATGACTTGCATACCTGCTTGCTCTCGTTGTAGAGCTTTAAGGCTGTTGCAATCACCACTTTTAAACAAGGTCAGAGCGCTCTCAATTGACCACCCGAATGTGCCATAAGATTTCCCTCACAATGAATAGGTACGAACCTCATGTACGTTCAGTGTTGTTTAGGGAATGGTAAAAAACGATGTCAGATACCAGAGGTAATAATTGCACCAACAAAACCAGGAAGTTTTATTCACGGATGGCGCGCCTCATGCAACGCATTAACGAAGAGAGAAAAAAAAATAAATGGAAGACTAAGTCGACTGACTGCACAAACAAAACACACAACAGTCACACGGTGCAGAAGTAGAAACGTAACTTGACCGCGCACAGAAAGAAACCTAAAAAAAAAAAAAAAAAAAAACATCAACGCGCTTTCCAGTAGCTCATCCGGTTGCTTCAACGAAGCACATTCGACGCATTTCAGTCTTGTCTCCTTGGTACTCAGTGCCTCACCGCCATGCAAACACCGTTCCACGCGGAGGTGCAAAGATTGTGGAACAATTTCATGGTCATCCGCTGCCTTCGGGGACGTTCTTCTCGGAAGCTGCACCAGCCTCTAGCTGCGCTTTGTTCCGGAACACGTAGCCGTGGCGAAGTCCCAAGTCACCCACGATGGTCCCCGCCTCGGCGGGCATCTTTAGTTCATCGGGGATGAACTCCTGGTCGTCAAAGACGGGCGCCGTCTTGCGTGCCAGTATGGGACTGATGGGAGGTTCGGCAAAAGATGCGTCACCTGAGCCTCGGGTCAAGTTCTCGCGCAACGCGGTCTTTGCGTCGGGAGAGAACCACGCCATGGTGTCGCCGCCGCCGTCGGAGCTCCGCTTCGAGGGTCCTGGCGGTACCGGATCCTTCGCGAGGTTTCCGGAGTCTCCCCCCCATGGTCATGGCATCGAGGGCCACCTCGTCAACGGACTCGAACTGAACGCCTTCCATTCGTGCTCGCCGAATGAAGAGAGCAACGCTTCCTAGCTTCAGCGAGCAAATGCGGGCCTTTTTTTTTTCTCTCTCTCTTTGTCCTCGCGCGCTGCAGCTGCTGTCTTTTTCTTTTTTTGGGTTATGTGAGAGCACGAGCCGCTCGTTCTTGCGCTATGTTGTGGAGTGATGATAATGATTCCTGCTTTTCAATGGTATGAAACAACAATGAATTTGCCTTGTATTATTGAACTAAATAGCAATGACAATAATAGACAAAGAAGAGAAACGTATATGAATGAAGTAATGAAATGTATCTTGGGCTACTGTTACTTGGTCAGACGTTCTTTTCACAGCAAAAGTTGATCATATCCACTTTGATGGGATTCACGAGAGGATTCCTAGGATAGACAGAGCTCTCTGCCTTCTGATTAATTCGCTCTCTCTCTCTCTCAAGGATAGAGAAGCGCCCGTAATCGGTAATAAATTCGTCAAGAGCGGCGTAAACACTTCCGAGCATCAAAGCTCAAACTGAATAGCAAGAAGAAAAATTGGCCGCGTATCTGAGTGCTTCGCTCCAAATGTCGTCGAAAGACGATAGTCTAGTGCCGGCCGTACTCCTCTGTTTTGCCTTGCCTCAGACAGCGCCTACTCTACGTTGAATTGGCCGCATCTGGCTGGCATTGACAAAATAGAGGCGGCGCTGCGCGAGATATGGACGCCATCGAAAAACATTAGCTTGTGCTAAACCAAGGGCCACTGCCAGCGGCTGGACTTTATCGTCGGCAAAGCGATTTTTCGTGCAAAGCGTCGCAGTTCATGCACAGCCTAAAAGACACTAGGGTCTTTAGAATTACGTATCTGTGTATTTTCTAATAAAAGAACACACGACCTGATATTTACATATTAATGTTGGGCCTCAGGTATGCGTAGTATTTGCTTTTTGATCGAATATGTTCCCAAGTATGAAAGCAAATACCAGTTCAAGATGGCTGGGCGTTCAGAAATTAGGTAAACTTTGGCCCTGTAGCTAGCTGAATCAGGTCACGGACAGACAGACAGACAGACAGACAGACAGACCAAAATTTTTGCGTGTAAGTATCCCAAGAAAGACTATCGTCTTTAAAATAAACACTTTGTAAATTCCAAAGTGGGTTCGGCGAAAGCTTGTGCCCATTGAGACAGGGTCGGTCAGAATGGAACGCAACGAATGGAGCGATACGCGCGTCTCCCTTCTTACATGAGTGGGCGGATTGTGGCATTTTGATTGTGGCCGGGCTACGCGTGCGCGTGGGAGCCATCCGACAAACTCGACTGCTGCAACGGGACGTCTCACGAAGGAGGCGCGCGCCGCTGTGCCATCACGTGATAGCTGAGAGAGTGTGAGGGGGAGAGACCACAGCTGTGGCGGCTCAACTGTTGCTATGCGCCGCTGTGCCTTCCCGTAGTTGCTGAGAGAGATTGAGGGGGAGAGGCCACAGATGACACCGTTCCATGGCACGGACGGACGCACGGACGCCGCGAGTATGAGCCATTAAAGGCTTTCGCCTTAATAGAGAAATCCTGAGGAATTTTGCGCATTTATTTTAACACGAAAGTGTTTTATGCCGGGGTCCACCAAGATTTGAGAGACGTATTTCCGTCACGGAAATGACGTCGAAAAAATACGCATGATAAGAAGACAAAGAAAAAAAAGATCCGTTAACTGGAGTCGAACCTACGACCTCTAGGTGCACGACAAGAGATGCCGGGCGCGCTATCCACTGCGCCACGGTCACATACTTTGCAGGCTTTAAAAAAAAAGCCGTTTATATCTACCACTCTCCTCTCACAGTGCTCTTGCTAAAGTGAAGTAATGCGTTATGACCGTGAAATGTACGATTAGTTCTTTCAAAGCGTCGTTTCTACGCGTCGGTCCCATTCAACGCGTTTCGAATAGGAAAAGTGCAATTTTGTCATCACATTAACATACTTCCAGGTGGCGACCTTACCCCTAACATCGGCCTCGCTCGCAGCATCCGTCCATACCGAAAATAGCTCTGCAACGCGCCAGGGCGTCGCGTGGCCGTAGCTCCGCGTTCCCAACTTATAAAAGAATAGCTCGCCCCGCGACAAAACCGCAGCCGGACAACGGGGAAGACACTACGCGCGTTGCGTTTCCCTCTGGTCGGGCAGCGTTGTTCAATAACTCTAACATGCCGCGAGTAGGCGACCTTAGCCGAAGTTCGGCGCCCAATCAGTGACGCTGTTCTGGCTGTCACACCGCTTTCTCTAATTCCGCTCTCACCGTACAGCTACCACAAGCATCTATGAGCACAACCACGGCCGCTGCCACAATGCTCTGTTAATCATGGACTTTAGTCGTCGGCATACAGATGTACTACCAAGCGTCAACTTGCATGCACCCACGTTTAACGGTGCTATAACTGTCAAACACTAAGAGACGTTGTGCAAGCTATCTTATATCAATGTACAGTAAACATTCAACTACTTCTGTAAGGACACGTTTCACTTTCGTGTTATACCGATTCCTATGACGGAGGAATCAACCATGTTTTTTAACGCTGTTTCGGCTTTTCCCATTCGAGAGATACCAATGCCAGCCGCTTAGAACACGAGGGAAGTAATGCTTTTCTCACGAGCTGGAGAGGTGGTGTCAGAAAGCTGTGCCACTAAGTAGATATAGCGTTTGCTAGCGCTTCCAGTAGTCTTAATAATTAAATGCGATAGCAAAATAGTTATTGCCAAGTTGCCGCCTTGCTAAATTCATGAACATTCTCCCCCCATCTGGGACTACTGTGGATGTATATTTTTGAATCTGAAGTGTTTTAAATGTCGGCTACTAAACAGGAACTTTGTTCGGACCATGTGTGTTGGTCCGCATGAATAAGTCCATTTTGAAAGATAAAACAAGGAGAAAAGCTCAGCTGTAATCAAAATGATATGTATGTATATATATATATATATATATATATATATATATATATATATATATATATATATATATATATATATATATATATATATATATATATACGTAGATTATGAAGAGTCTGGCTTCGGTTGCCGTAGAACAAAATAGGAAAAATATATATACGCTTGTAAAAAACTGTTTATTGGTGACGTTTCGATCGGAGACCGATCTTCATCAAGACGATCTTGATGAAGATCGGTCTCCGATCGAAACGTCACCAATAAACAGTTTTTTAGAAGCGTGTATATATACACATATATATATATATATATATATATATATATATATATATATATATATATATATATATATATATATATATATATATATATATATATCGGAGTCTTACCATGTGTTAAGACGACTTGAAGGGAAAGCTATTGCGACCACCCTATTTTACCGTCTGTCATATTTGGACTTCATTTTCAATTACTCTCAATTACTCTAAAATAATCTCAATCACTCTCATCTACCGCTTCATTAATTTCGAGCTCTTTTAACTTATCTTCGTAGCGTTTCGGTGGACTTTAGGTGTTTCGTGTGAAGTCATCTACTTTTGTACCATTTATGTTGACAGGGGCATTTCATGGGGGATATAAGGCTTTCTTCTTAATATACACCCGAATATTAGAAGCGCGTGAGTTTGTCGTACCAGAAAGCTCGTGAAGTTCCCGCAAAAACAGTGTTACAAGCAGCTTTTTGTGTGCAGCGTGAGCATGATAACGGACAGGAAATTTGACGTTGCTGACGAACACCGAGCCGTTCCAGCGCGGCGCACGGCGAACGCGAATCTCAGCTCGAACGCGGCTTGTTTGCGTTGATTATCTTTTCTTTTTCATGTGATCGCGTTATTCTGTCAGCCCAAATATTTGTATCACAGGGTAACACAATTTGTAATTTTTATTGCAATTTCCGCTGCTTTTTACATAGTTTTCACGCCCAAACGATGCCATGGTGCCCTACCGACGCAGTATCAGTCTTCGGCAGTTTGTGTGTGTGTGTGTTACATCGCAAGTAGCCATTAAAAAGACGCTTCAAAAATAATCTCAACAGCGCATATGAGACGTCGTTGCTGCGTTTAGAGTGTCGGCGTTCACCAAAAAATTTGGAGGACGCTTGAGAGTAGAACGCGGTAGCGTAATCGAGCCGCGTGCGCATTGCCTTCAACCATGCCGCAAGGAGAGGAACGTTTGTGCACGTAACATTGACCGTTTCAAACTGTCCCAGAATGTCTACTGAATGTACAGCTGCTAAGTGTCCACTACGCCATAATTCTTCATTTTGCTAATTGGCGAAGTACCCACTACTCATCCGTAAGGTGCCATGTGCACTTGCGCAGCTACACAAGTTGTAAGAACCGCCCAGTCATTCCACACCTCCTTTCTTTTCACGCCTGGTGCTATTCTACGATTCTGTCACGCTATATTACGTGCGTTAAGGAGACTTCTTCCACTATACGACAGTCATATACAGTGAACTCTCACTTGAGTGAACTTCAAGGGAGCCAAAGAAATAGTTCACTTAACTGAAAGTTCAGTAAACTGAATATTCACTGAAATACGAAACAGCATTGGGCGCAACAGAAATCGTGAAACGTGTGAAATGCGATTCATTTTGAAGATAATTCTGTTATTTTAATTCGGAGTGGCACCCTTAAAGCGCAAAAAGAGACAAATCTGTCCAGATAGCTTACGGTTGTTGGTACTGCCTTTGGAACAGCTCGTTGCTGCGACACGCAGTCTCGCAACTTTCTAATACATCCTGGAGCCTCGGCTAGAGATACAGGATTTAAACGCGCAACAGCCATGACAACTTCTTCGTCGCACACTTCTTCTTTCGGCTGCGGACGAGCACTGGAAACAAATTCAAGATAAGATAGCTCTGCGCAGGTACTCCAGCGCACTCCAGCGCACGTTGCTCGTTCTCGTCTCCCGCACGGCCGCTTTGCCTCGGCGGCGCTGCATGCACAAGCGATGCTGCATAGCCGTCGATGTATGGATGCTTTAGGGGTGGCGCGCATCGGCTACGACAGTGCTGCAGCGCTCAAAACTTCATTTAAATAATAACAGAAACGAGCCAGGGTGCCCAGATTAAGTTTTTAACACGAAAGTGTTTTATGCCGGGGTCCACCAAGCATATCCATTACGGATATGACGGTGATATAATTAACGCTACTAAATGAGAAAGAAAAAGAATTATGAAAATGTTCCCCCCGCCGGGAACCGAACCTTTGACTCCTTCGCCCGCGACGGTGAGCGCCCGACGCTCTACCGACTGAGCTAAAGAAGCAGACGGAGAACACGTTACTAACGCGCCTTATATCTCCCACGCAATCTCTCTCGCTCGGTCCTCTCTGTTGGCGGTGGCGGGCGGTGCCGCCGTCTGTGAGCGATGAAGAGTAGTAATGCGGCACGACATTAGCACCGATAGAGAATGATTCGTCGACGACGCAGTTATATCATGGCGTCCGAGATTGCGTCCGGCGCGCAATCTCCGAATCTCGGAGGTCATGGTGAGAGCCATAGAGTTAATATACTGACTCTAGAGGAAAAGCTCCCCATAGAGCCCATGCATTAAAACCTATAACCGCTCGGGAGCCGCCATGATGGAACGATACTCAGCTTTCGGGTGACGTTCACTCACACTCGCCGCTGCATGCTGCAATAACCCCTGGCATTTTTGCTTGTTTGTGGCTCTCTATTGCATCACAGTTAAGAGACTGTCACATAAAGTCGAGCTTTTAGCTCGTGGCAACAAAAAACACGCACGCAAGCAAACCGGCGCAATCGGGCGCACGCTGCGCGGCAACGCTCAGAAATGTTGACACGACACAAGGATGGTGGCGCCATCTAGTAAACAAACCTCCAAACGCTCCTTTCCGCGTGCAGTAAATTGCATAAATGGCTGTTGTATCTTTGCTAAAAGGAGTTGATATGAACATCAAACAATTTCTGTTCGTTTATAATACGTAAACACGCTTGTTTACTATCTTTATTGCGAGAATTTGAGTGTTTTCAAAAGCCATATTTAGCGCTTCTGTAAATTACTGTAATGGCAACTGTGAGAACGTTCCAAAATGTCGCCCCTCGCGTGGTTATAGCTTTAGTGGCCCAGCTTTTCCTCTAGAGTCTGTTATATTAACTCTATGGTGAAAGCGTCTCGATAGCAGCAACAAACGCTGCCCGCGCCAGCATCGGGGAGTCGCCCCAGACGCAGTTATGTGCCACTCTAGCTTTTTGCTCTGCCTCCCGTGTTGACGAAGCGCAGTGCGGTAGTGTATGCAGGAGCACAGGCGTAGGTTACCGCATCCCTCAGGAGAGAGAGAGAAACAACTTTATTAGAGGTCAAACTAAGACCTATAGATATTCCTCCGCCAGGAGGACCATGACCAGCTGGTCGGCGAAGGCAGCCGACGCCAACCACACCCGCTAGTGGGGAGGTGGGGGGTTAGGATAGTGAGGGGACTGTAGGGCAGCGGGGCATGAGAAGAGGACGTGTTCTACGTTTGCGTACGTACATGGGCAATTAGGACACGAAGGATCGGAGCGGTAGCGATAGAGGAATAGGCGTGCTGGAGTGTTCAGAGTATTGAGTTGAATGGCTCTTAGTGTGTGTGTTTGGGCAGTGGAGAGGGAAGGGTGTGGTGGCGGTAAAGTCTGCAATGAATGCCGGAGGTTTTTGTAGTGCTGCTTCAGAGTTTTCTTGTAGAACTGTGCCTCGTCCGCTATGGGCGGGTACGGCCAAGGGACCACCGGCACTCGGCTATTAATCTCGCGGGCAAGCTCATGAGCGACCTGATTACCGGTAATCCCCGCGTGACCTGGCACCCACACCACAGTGACCAAAGCAGGGGAGAGAAGGGAAAGAGCGTCGGAAAGGTCATTATGAAGATCCTCGGAGAGTCGGTTGTCTCGAAGAGCACGGATTGCCGCCATGGAATCCGCACAAATGCGGTACCGAGGAGAGAGAGGAAGAAGGCATAATTCTTGCGTCGCATGAACGATCGCGGCCAATTCAAGAGATAAGGGGGAGGTGGGAAAGGAGAAAGGGCCAGCAGTGGATGTGATTGGAGTGTGAAGAGGGTTAGGCTTTATAACACAGGCAGTAGAGCCGTGGCTTTGTAGATACGCCGCGTCAACGTAGCATGTGACAGTGTCCGGAGGGTAGGGGGTCATGGAAGTGAGCGCGGGAACGTCGTCGTCCTTCATGAAGATGCGGAGTCACATTAGAGGGTATAGGGGCACAGCGGAGATTGCTGGGAAGGGGTCATTGAGGGGTGTGTAGAGGAAAGTCAATGGGCCGGATGCCAGCACGACGCAGTAAACAATGGCCCTGCGCAGAGCTGGATAAGCGGCCCAGTTGTCGATCTCTGTGGAGGCGCAATAACTCTGCTAGAGGAAGAAATAGGCCTGTCGCGTACAGTTTGGCTGTGGATGTGTGTATAGGGAGATGTAGAGCAGCTTTGTAGAGAGTGTTTAAAGTCGATTGAATGCGATGCATTTGTGCTTGCGTAAGTGTGCAGTATGGCAGGCAATCAAGGATTTTATTCAGAGCAAAGGCTGTAACAAGTTCATTGGCTTTGCATTCATCGAGGCCACCTCGCCGCCTGACTACTCGTCGGACTAAGTGGGTTACTTGGTGGCATGTAGTGATTGTGGACTGTGTTGCTCGGGTAAAAGAGTGCTCTTGGAGGGGAAAGCCTAAAACTCGGCACGATGACGTTCGGGGGATGGGAGTACGCGCGAGAGTGAGAGAAATGAGTGGGTTAACAGACCGTTGGTATTTAGTAGTGGAGAGGAGCAAAAGCTCAGACTTCTCTGGAGCTGCTTGAAGACCGGAGCGGGAAAGGAATTCCGAAATGAGGTTGAGGCCGGACTGTAGTGTGAGTTCGATCTCTCCCGGTGACCCGTGAGTGCACCAAAGGGTAATATCGTCTGCATAAAGAATAGATTGTAGGTAGGAGATCTCAGACAAAGCCTTTGCGAGTGGGGCTAGCCCTATATTAAATAGGGTTGGAGAAAGCACGGCTCCTAGAGGTGTTCCGCGCGTGAGTGTGATGGGCGAAGATAGTGTGTTCCCAGTCGGAACTGGGCCCGTCACGAGCGGAGAAATGCACAAACATATGAGTAGAGTCGCGGTCCGCAGCCACTGTCTTTGAGGGGAGAAAGTATAGCGTCGTGAAGTATGGTATCGAATGCCTTGCGCACGTCGACAGTGACAAGTGCGTGAACTTATTACTTCAAAGGTCGAAAGAAAGTTTCTTGGAGGAGGAGAGAGAGGTCTTGAGTAGACATGTGAGCGCGGAAGCCTATCTGATTGTACGAAAGAAAGTGAGTATCCTCGAGAAGATCAGTAAGACGGGCGAGAACCATGCGTTCCACGGTTTTCCCTACACAGGAAGTTAGTGAAATGGGGCGCAGGTTAGAAAGTGTGGCGGGTTTGCCGGGCTTCGGTATGAGAGTGATGACGGAAGAGGTCCATTCATCGGGAAGAATGCCGCTGGTCCAGTGTTCATTTATTTGGTCTAAAAGAAATTCTTTGTCCGAATCTGGCATATTCTTCAGCAGGGTATAGGTGATGTTGTCAGCACCCGGAGTGGTTCCAGCCTTGTTTTGAGCCAAGGCTCGTTCCAGCTCGGGCATTGTAAAGGGGTCGTCCAAAACGCTGTTAGGAACCCCCGTGTATTCAGGGTACAGAGAAGGGAGTGGGGGGAGGAATCTACATATCGGTCACCTGTTGAAGGAGGGAAGTAGCACCATGCTCGCAGAGATGCTTTGGGATAGTGGGGAGAGGTTCAGGTTGTGGACCAAGGAGGGACCCAAGCACCCAAGGTGACTTAGTGCGCAGGGAAGCGTTAATAGAATCACATATGCGATTCCAATTCGTCGTCTCAACGGTGGAACAGTGAATTATTATGTCAGTGTTCAGTGTGTCTAAGGCATGCCTAAGCTGAGTGTTGCTAGGTTGAGTGCGGATGCGACTAAGGAGACGTTTACGGCGTTTCCAGAGGCGGATGAGGTGTGGGTCGGGGCGGTCCGATGGTGGGTTAGCTTGTGTGGTGGTGGTGGCCACTGATCGCGTTTGCTTTAGCGAGTTCACCCACACATCGTAACTGGGTCTTGATTCCTGGACTCGCAGGCGACGAAAGAGGTACCAATTGGTCAGTGTTATACGTTTTTTGGGTTTGTCAGTGAGGATCAGTTTAATTTCAATTAAGTGATGATCGGACAGGAGGGTGTCCGGGAGGACCTGCCAAGTCTCTGGAGGATTGAGACCATGGTGAAAGGTGAGGTCAGGGGTTGTATGGCGTTCTGTTGCGTGTCCATCTCGTGTGGGTGTGTCTTGTGTGTTGATAAGTGTATATGAATGCTGCATAGCTTGTGCGTGAAGAATGCGGCCAGCGCGCAAAGTGTTTGGGTATCCCCAGACGGTATTAGGGGCATTAAAGTCGCCCCCAAGGATTATATCATGGTGTTTTGGAAATGATCGGAGAAATTGAAAGAGAGGAGAGAGGATAGTCGTTGAGTTTGGGGGGATTGTAGACATTCACAAGTGTGAGAGGGGCCTGCGGGGGGATCTGGGTAATAGGAAACAGCTGTTACCCATTGAAGTAACGAGGATGAAACTTCTTCCTGTTCATAAGCGATGGCACGGCGAATATAAATGCAAAAGAGCGGCGTGGCGGCGTCGGCATGCAGAGCTCAGTAACCTGGTATAT
>JALIZH010020553.1:0-16826 GCA_030522465.1 Rhipicephalus appendiculatus | reverse complement strand
ATTTTGCTTCTCGTTTCTCAGGGCCACAGAAACGTCATACACAGCTCTGAATGATTGCCGGTAACTTTTTTAGACGTCAGTGATCATACTTGAAATCGTAATTACTAGAGGCCGGATTTTTAGGCACTAAGAATCGTGTTTTAGGTGCCAAAAATAGGCAGGAAAAACACAGTTTTAGGCCCCCAAAATCGTAAATCTAGGCAGAATAAATTTTTACAAAAACTCAAATTTTCGAATAAGGACGTGCGCGACCTGGTCTACGACAGGAAAGCAAACAAATGTTATATTTTACGATTGTACAAAGACGTTAATGATTTAACATAGCCATGCAATGGTCCCTTTTCGGGCACGGTTTCCAAAACACGGTATCTCCTTTTATTGTCCAGAATGGTAAGTGTCCACCATCGAATAAACACGCTCCTGGGTCTGCTTCTTTTTGGCATGGCTGGGAAGGGCAGCACAGGATTCAATAGCCAGACCGCTAAAAGGCCAGAAGGGTCTGTTAGCCTCGTATTGGCGGGGTCTAATAGCGCAGGGTCAATTTCTCCTCTTTGTGTGAACAGCATACCAGGTTTGTGCGTTTCGAGCTAGAAGTGTAATGCAGGCACTGCGCTAACGGTCACGTCTGCCAAGATTTGCAACGCTACGCTCCCCGGAAGGAGGTGAAATGTCAGACTGAATGCCTTGCGCCCTTTATCTCACGGGCGCGCGCACCCATGTGGAGGAGGTGAAGTTCAACAAGGAATGGTCCTGTGTATGTCAAAGTAGTACATGAAACTGCGAGAATTATTCGAGCCTACATGTGTAATTTGTGCAATCTGTTGCTTGAATAGAAGAATGAAAGTTAATAGACACATTAAAACATACAAACGGTATGTGTGCGCGTTTTTCTTTAGTTTTTTCTTCGAATCGAGAGCGATGCGAGACTTAGCTGCCTATATTTCTTTTGTGTTCGTGTTCTCGCCGTTCCCGCGTCGTGCCGGCGCGAGCCCTGACAACGCTTAGCATGTTTTTGGTGCATCGTCCTTTACAGCAGTTCCAGCTGTGCGATGCGCTGTGTCGTGGTAAGAATACAGGATCCATGCCAGCCTCTCCAAACGCATAAACGGATCCATCCCACAGAAACAGGCAGTGCACTATAGAGCGAACGCCGAAACGATACAACACCGCTTGTGCGCACGACCTGGCTTGGGCATGTCATGTGCACATAGTGTAATCTTGCGTGCGCATGGCGTGTTGATGCGTCAACGTCGTGTGATCTTCCAGGCTCCGAGTTTCTCTGGTACCGAAGAGGGCAGGGAAGGAATTTGGCTTGCGAGTGGCAAAGGTTTCAAGCTCAGCTACCGGCATCATGCTTTCGTGGCTCGTAATGAACCAATTAAAAAGTTCTTGTGGTACAAAGCTCTTCATTGGGCATGCGAACACTTCCAGTATCTGACTAAAATTTCTCATGTGACCTGGTGAAGCGCCCTTTAAGAGTAAATTACAAACGAAACAAAAGCCTTTGTGCACATCTGATTTTTTTTTACCTACTTTCTACTTTCCCCTGACCATGGTTTCCCATTCGCTCTCCATATTCCTGCTGCTGCGCGCAGGCACCTCGTGTTTTCTGCCCCCCACCACGCCTAAGTCTTCAAGGAGGTGCTTCAATTCCATAGGAACACTGGACTGGAAAACCGGCGGTAAAAGCCGCCCGCCACGTCCTCGGCCATACACGCCTCTCTCTTCTTCTTCCCGCCTTTATTTTCCTCTCCCCATTTCACTGTACACGCTGGGACGTGCTCCCATTCAGGGTTGCAGAAATAGCGTCTTTTCCTCTCCCCTGCTCCAACCGCTCGCGCCATGTCAGAGCGGTGTTGTAATATGGCCGGCGCGTCCCATTTCACTGCTGCGACCGGTTGCTTCCCGGATGTTTGTTGAACTAGGGAACCCCATTAAAGTTCCGAAACGTCAATTTTGCCCGGTAACATGAATTTTACGGTCTCAAAATGTACTCGAAAGCAAAATTTGATGCTAAATAGCGATCATATAGGCACCAATTTTGAAAATAGGAATTTATGGGCACTTATAGACATTTAGGCACAAACCCTAAGAATAGGCATTTATAGGCACTATAAAAACACTATAAAAACCCTCCTTTAACCCTAATTCATGCTCATATAATAAAGTGGCGCGATAGGAACGCAAGGAAAAAAATAGGCATTTGCCTATAATCCGGTCTCTAGTAATTACACAGCACATGCACGCATGAAAGCTGCATGCCCATGACAGCTAGTACAAATAGCCCCTTCTAAATTTTAGTATGCTTTTTTGCATGGCACCGGCGTACTACGGCGAAAGTGGCTTAATAAAGTGCTCTGCATACAATAGAACAAGGCCAGGAAATTTCAGAACCACTATCCTTTTTTTTTCTTTTCTTTCAGGGTGGGGTAATGGTTAGGGCCAACATTTCTGGATTGGATTGGATGATGATGTCCAAACTGCGGGTGGCCAAGGCGGCCTACATTTCTTACTAAAATTAGCGCAACTGAGAACACTTTGAGGCTGGTTGGGAATTTTGGCACATCGTGACGCAATTTGAACAAATTTCGTGGTTTCGGCTCAGCTTGGTGTAAAAATAAGGACTTGTATCAAATTGGCACAATTGGTGCAGATGTTTCACCCCTGGTCCTGCCGAGCATGCAGGAAGCTACACAACGAGGGATGGCACAGCGGAAAGACGTTAAGTCGGCACACGTCATGACCTTGAGCGCGCATCATGAAACACCATCACTCTCTCTCCTGCTGTGATCCCTGTGCCCACTAGTGTTGCTGCTGTGTAATTTTAGCCCATTATAGAGCCCGGTGCCGGCACACAGCAACACCCTGTGGCAAAAAGCACATCTGATCCAAACACCAATCCTGATTTACGTCAGCTATTAGCAAATGGTAGCATTCTGCTGTTTGACGACACACAGCTGGCACCCCACCCAGTCAAGCGAGAAAGGAAAGGCCTCTATATGAAGAGAGGGCCCTTGAGAAAGTTGCCACTTCACGCTTCACTAGTAAAATATACGTGCTACACATGACAGCAAAATTCGCTGAACTGTTAACATCAGCTTCTGCTGTTCGTAAAATGTGTGGTTTCACCAAGCCAGAGCGGTGTTTCAGGACGCCTTATAAGTAGGGGTGTGTGAATATTCGAAATTTCCAATATTTTTCGAATACCGTATTTACTCGCATAATGAACGCACTCGCATAATAAACGCACCCCAACTTCAGCCGTCAAAATTAGGATTTTTGTTTCTCCCGCATAATAAATGCACCCCCCTACATTCATCCGCTGCAGTCCCGCGAACGGACACGACGTGGCGCCTCCTTGCCCGTTGATCTTTTCCGTTTTTATCATGCCTATCACCCTCGGCGCCTACACTGTACCCTGCCCTCAGTTCGCTCCCTCCCCACCTTCACCCGCAGTCGTGCGCAGTTATTTATTTTTTTTTTTTCTATCTGTGCGCGGCACGTCCCCTTTGTCGTTTTGAATTATCCGTGTGCCACAGCGGGATTCACAAACGGTGCGAGTGTAGAGACATCGCGGCTCACAAGCACACAGCGAGCGAAGGTCACGAAAGTGCCTGCGCCCACCAACGGTCGCTTCCTGCAAATACGAAACTTTAAGGCCCAACTGGCCCAACCATATGCATGCGATTTTCGAGCGACGGCGATAGCATTTCCTGTCACGAAAGGCCATCTGTCGCCATCGCATCGCAGGCATGTCGCAGGTTTCTGGAAAACCAGAAAAAATCGCTTGTCACCCAGAAAAGAGCGTGACGATTTCCGCAACATGTTAGCACCCCTGAACCTCGCTTTGGTTGCAATTTGCTCTTCATGTTTGTTATCCGCACGTACTTCAAGGAACGCAAGATAGAGGCTACCTTTTTTACAGTCACATCTCACGCGGAGGAGCGAGGCAGCGGCCGTATTTTGTCGGTAATCGTGTTATCGATGGTTTGTTTTCATACTTCGGTGGTAGCTTGCTGCAATTGTGGTAGCTTGGTGCAATGTCAACGTCGTCATCGTGCGAGCAGTGCAAGTTCGCCACGCAGGCCACGAAGTTTGTAAAGGGCGTCTTAGCGTACGCTTCCGGGCGCCCCTCGATATCACAGCAGATACCACTGTCGCGGTTAGACAAAAGATCGCGAAAAAAGAAAGCCGCGAAACGCTTTTATGGAGTGCGCGGGGACAGCTTGCAGAAGAAAGCGCCATCAACCACCGAAGATGAGTGAAGTGCAATAAAGAAGCTGTTTCCAAACAGTGTACGCGTATAACAATTGCGGAAAGTTGAGCTACCTAGCTTTTTTTTTTTTTTTTCTGCATTACCGCATTTCTGCTCATCCCAAAAAAGTTTTCGTAAAATTTATCCGGCATAATAAACGCACCCCCAACTTTGCTTCGATTTTTCGGGAAAAAAAATGCGTTCATTACGCGAGTATATACGGTAGTGTTTGCTATTCGATTTGGTTCACACTGGAATTTTACTATTCGAACTATTCAAACTTCCAAAAGACAAATACAGCCAACGTCCAATTGAAAATAGCCTCTTCAGATTTTCAATATGCTTAACCTCATTACACTCCTGTATTGCCGCAAAGCTGCCTTTCAGGCTCCTCTACGGTCGAACTTCCCAAAGACAAATACAGTCGACGTCCGATTTCCCGGACCCTCAAGGGACCGTGAAAACGTCCGGAAAATCGGGCAGTCCGGAAAACGAATGCACGCGAACACACACTTTTTTTTTATAGGTATTTTTTCTCTGACGGCGAAGGTCACGGCCGGAGTACTGGATTCCCATTGCAATTCAGCGAATGCATCCTTTAGGTGGCTCTAAAAAGAGCCGTTTACATAAAAACAAAAATCTGACGTAGCCGGCGCTACCTCATTGGTCAACACTTTGGCTCAATGAAGTTGCTTATTTTCTTTTTGCATGGCGTTCCGCTAGCCCGCGATGATGTCTGCCTCAATTTCAGCTAACGTCACGTTGTCTGATCGATCACAGTGTCATCAGTGCTCGCGTCAACTCCGAGCTCGTCGGCTGTGTAGGCGCTGCCTCGTCGTTCTCGGTGTCCGAGTCTTCGGAATCCTCCGTAACTTGAACGATTTTGTCATCGGTCAATTCCGCACAGAGCTCGTGGTCTTCGTCAGCGTCGGCGAAGCCCTCAAAGGTTATCCCGGCTGGAATCGAAACGCCGGCAGCACGCAGATCGTCGAAGGCAACGTCCGCGAAAACAGCTCCGGAGAGTCTATTGCGTTACCGCCTCTTGCGTTACGAGGGGGATTTGTGCGCTTCGAAGGTGCGGACGAAGACGAAGGAGCAGACGGTGCCATCGCTGTCAATGGCGAATGTTGAAGATCAGGACACGCGAACGCTGAAGATAGCGCCGATAGCGCGCAGCAGCACACAATCTACCGCAGATCTTACAAGACAATACGTGAATGAACACCTGATGAACACAGCGAGGTTTGGCTAAGCTACGGCTGGCAACGGATTGGCGTGTGCTAGATTGTGGCGAGGGTACGGTAGCCGCGAGCGCGGTGCGGCTGGCCACACGCGTTCCGGCGGTGCGAGCATAGCCTCCGAGATAGTGCGCCGGCGCGCTGTTTCGGAGGCCATCATGGGAGTACGGGGGGGTTCGAGGATACGAGAAAAAACAAAATGGCGGCATTGATGGCGACTTCGAGTCGGCGGTTAGCGGTAAAAAGTCCGGAAAATCGGACAGCGAAGGCTATAAGCATCCGAAATTTCGGACTTTTTAATACATTGACTCTATGGGGAACTTGACGGTGCCGCAGATGAGTCCGGGAAATTGGGCATGTCCGGAATTTCGGGCGTCCGAGAAATCGGACGTCGACTGTACAGTCAACGTCCAATTGGAAGTGGCCCCTTCAGATTTTTAAAATGCTTCACCTCATTACACTGTCATATTGCGGCAAAGCTGCCTTTCAGGCTCCGCTACAGTCGCGAATGTATTGACTCAAAAATGCTGATTCCAACATGAAGATGATAGATGTGGCAGAGGTGGGGGGCTCAATTTGGATGCCGAAGATTTTTAGCATCCAAAATTCCAGATGCTCTTATATATTGACGTCATTGAGGCAGATTTGGAACTTCGGACTGGAAGGGAGCACACCCTTGTCCACAAGCCACATCAGAAGTTGAAAGAGGAGGAGAGGCTGAGGAAACAGCATCTTTGCCTTTCACGTGTAAAGTGTTGGTGGCAGCACCTTGGTTGCATTATGCACCAAATCATGTGCATAAATACACTTCCGCCTCTGCATTGCATCATTCTTGATAAGACTATGAAACACCACCCTGCCAGTGCTTCATCAACCTAGCGAAAAGGAACACTTTCATGTTGCTCTCATAAGAATAAGCTTAGGAATCCTCTCCAACCTTTTTTTCCTGCAATTTTCGCTATCAAGTATTTGAAAAGTTCTCTAGAAATATTTGAGAAATATTCGAAAATATTCCATTCTATTCGCACTCACACTTCAATATTCGAATTCGCTTCGCACCCAAAATTTTGCCATTTGCACAGCTCTACTTAAAAGTTATAAACAAATTGAACGAAGTGTTCTTAATGGTGCATAGATGGCATAAACACCATATTACTCAAGAACACCAAACGTGTGTGCAGCTGAATACCGTCTGACATTTTTCAGCAGTCATCGATTTGATATGGGCATATTCCTATAGTTCAGAAGGTCATTCCAGTCTTCAAGAAAGGTGATCACCCCTTTACACATACAGTAGACTCCCGTTAAACGGAACCTGAAGGGACCAGGAAAAGTGATACCCCAGTTCTACGACATTCTCGGGACCGCGAAAAATTGTCGTAAAATCCAAACACGAAAATTTATGCCCACAAAAACATGTTTAGCACGACGGATTGCAACTATCAACAAGCTCTACAGGGCTCTAAAACCCACGAAGGGGGGGGGGCATTTTTGCTAAGTTTGGCCATTGCGGCTGCCGTGGCTGTGGCCAACACACCTGCAAAGTGATATAGCAGCTGCGCCAAACACCAAAGGACCCGTCTCCTTCAAGGAGCCTTCAAGTGTGCATTGTTTATACCCCTCTCGCCTCAGCAGGGGAATGCAAAAGGGGCACTTGCCCCCCCCAAGCTATACCAGCACGCCCCCCCTTCAACTAAGATGCTACGCAGGTTAGCACCCCCCTAGACAAAATCTTTCCCACACCCTTGTGCGACAAAAGCGGGAAAGAATGGCGAAACCACAACCACGCCCCTTTACGCCGCTTTCGTGGCCGCTCGGAGGGTAAGGGGAAGACGAACGAAGGGCAGCGGAAAGTCGAAATGAACCGGTTTCCCGAGCGCTTGGCATGCGAAGGGGTGCCCCTCTTGCTGGTGCGGCGATTCCCTTTTGTTTGACATTTGGTCCCCTCGCTTCGCGGCTGGATCGGCGTCAGAAAATTGGGGTTTTTAATGCATTGCGTCTACAGGGCTTTCGCCGGAACGGGACAAATCCGTCGTAAAATGCGGGTCGTCGTGAAACCGGGGGACACAAAACCGGGGTTCCACTGTATGTTCCATTTGACAGGAGTTCCGTTTACCAAGAGATGAACAGGGCTGCAGAATACAAGTACTAACCAATCATATGAGAGACAGTCGTTCCATTTAAGCAGATTTCTATTTACTGAGAGTCTATTGTACTGTTTCTAGGAATAAAAACACTTTTGAAACATTAGCTGTGGCAACTTGCATGGAATAAAAAAAGAGAGAGACAATTCATCGGCAACGGCACTTTACCTGGAAGGCTGAGTTTGCATATCACAGATTTTCAATACAGTCGAACCCGTTTATAACGAACTTGAAAGTGCCGCGAAACGTGGTCGTTATATCAGTAGTTCGTTGGACAGTAAAACCTTGTTAACCCGGATCTCACGGGACAGGAGAAAATGTCCGAGTTAACCGAATTCCGGATTATCGAATGGACCTGAAAAGAAAAGGAAAATGTACTCGGCACATACAAACCTTTATTTCATGAAAAGCTGCATTATTTTTGTCCGCCTCGTCGTCGGAATTTTTGCTACAACGATATTCTTCAACCCCCATCAGGTGGTGGTGCGCACACTCGCTGTCGCTGGCTGCTGTGGCCGCTTCACTCCGGTGACGGTCGCCATCATTGTGAAGCGCGATGGCGGTGGCAACGCTGTTGCCCGAATGCCCGAAGAACGTAACGTGCACGAGTTCGCACGCTACGCGCGAAGTCACAACACAAAGAAACCAGCAGCGTCAACCATCCCGACCTTGCATGCCGCCGTTGCGCTTTTAATAGACACTGGATGCGCCGGTGGCCCAACTGGCCCAATCGCCTACGCCGGGTCATGACTAGCGCCACCTAGTCACTTCCCCCTCATTTACTATCATCATTATCATATTCTGCTGCAGTTGTTCGTTCGGTTTCGGTTTCTCCAAAACTCCGGTTCCGCCGCTGGTTACAGCAAGCAGGGCATGCGCCTCCAAGCCGCCGAGATCGCGCAATTCCAGTGGTGGGAATGCCTTCCACCATTTTGGAGCAGCCATTGGAGCAGGCAAAATCTGCTTTTGGAGCAGCTACCTCTGTGATTGGAGCATGCACGGGCTTTTCATGATACACAGAGGAAGAAAATTTAGCTTTAATTCAGTTTAATGTTCCCTCAGTTTGCACAATCATTTATTCAGAGGCAGCAAGCCCACAAAATAAGCACGTAGTATGCAGGGGCATATAGGCAGAAATTTATTATTTTTTTTTTTTGGGGGGGGGGGGGGGGGGCACCTCCATCTGAAGTGGGAGCCGAGCAGGCAAACGAGGTCGAGTGTCATTTTGTGCTCCCTATGCTATGGCGAAGAAAAACATTTCGAGGCGGGGGGGGGGGGCACGGGCCCGGTTTGCCACCCAGCCACTGGTAGTATGCATTAACTAAACGTAGTACGCATTAACCACACCAATTTGCATCTCCTTACGTGCGCCATTGCCGCTAAAAAAGGAATAAATACATGCCACAGCAAATATTGCCTGAAGTGCCCACCACAAAGCCATTTCTTTCTTTTTGCCAAAGTTCAGAAATGATTGGCATTCTCGCACGACCATCCGATGGCACGCGGTGGCGACACCAAGGAGCATTTCGAAACTACTGAGGAGTCCGGGACAAGCAGCCGACGCAGCGACGAAACGGACATAATCGGCTGTCGGCGATAAGTGTGTACCGCGATCTGCTACGAAAACTGACAGTGTTTTTTTTTTTTTTTCTGCTTTTTTTTTTTTTAAACGCGCTACGGTAGCAGGGAGCCCATCGTCTACTGGCTAGTTAATTGCGTGCAGCGCTTCGCCTACTCGGCGTACACGCCGTGCCGAGCCGCTTGCGCCGACTTCGCTTCAGACCATGCACAGCGGACGGAGGCGCGTTTGGGCTGTCGCCTAATGAAAGCGTGCAGTATGGTTACAACAGCTCTACTCTTACTGTACCAGTGGCGTAGCCAAAGGGGGGGGGGGTTCCAACTCCCCCCCCCCCCCCGAAATTTTTCAGTTTTGCTTGCGTATATATGCACGCACACATACAAACGCACGCACGAACATACATAAAGTATGGTTGAACCCCCCCCCCCCGGAAAAATATTTCTGGCTACGCTACTGTACTGTACCGTACGCGCGCGGTCAGCATGATAACGTCAATGCAGCGAGGTTTCTCGGTATCCGCGACCCTCAACGCTCAACTCCGCAACAGAGAGCAGCTTTCGTTTCTGCAAAGCGGTGCGCGGTGAACACGGTACCGCACAACGAGGCGGCAGCGATCGGCAGCCCAGCGCGCTCAGGTAGTCGCCGGCTATTAGAGACGTGCGGTAGGTTAAAGTGGCGCTACGCCACACGTGTGCACGAGCAGATAGCTGAAGATACTGTGATACTCAGATACTTCCGTGTAATTGCGGCGATGCTTTTACGGATAAGCATAGGAAAAGAACGAAGGCGAAGTGGCGGCCACCGACGAACGCGCGAGTATGACTTGTCGCCCACAACCTTACCGCAATGAGTGTCTTCAGCTGTGCGCTCGGGCACACGCGTAGCGCTACTTTAAGCCTACTGCACGCTTTTAGGCCGATCGTTGTGCGGGACGATAGTCAAGCGCGCACCGCTTAGTAAAAGCAAAATAGCAGCTCGCTGTTGCGGAGTTGAGCGTTGCGGGTCATGCACCAAGACACCTCGCTGCATTGACGCTATCACGATAAACGCACGCGTGCGGTACAATTGTGGCGCTGTTGTAACCATACTATACTACACGCTTTTATTGAGGCGACAACCAAAATGCACCTCTGTCCGCTGCCAGGACCGTTAGAGCATCGAGGATTGCGCATCGCTTGCGGAAACCTAACGTTGCAGCGTGGCTCTGATATTGAATTGGATTGCCTCAGCTAACACCACGGCTGTTGCGCCAGTAAGTGCAGCAGTGCCAAGGAGGTTGAAGTACTCCTTGAGTAGCGCAAGTGCACAAGATGGCGACCATCACTTCATCACTTGCTTCCGCTCACGATGCGCGCTGTCAACATTACTTTTGGTTCCAAAACCACCTTGTGGCGCAGCAATGGCGCAAATTTGACAAAAAGGACCCTTTTGGAGCAGTATGGCGCAGTAATTCCCAGTTGGCGCAGATTGGCGCAATTGGCGCAGGTTTCCCACCACTGCAATTCTAAGCACGAAGTACCGATTGCCCTCTCCGGAGATGTCTGGTTTAACCGGTGCGTGGCTAAATCCCTCCAAATTAATGAGCATCTGACACCATTAAAGTATACACAGTTTTGCCGGGACCGCGCCGCGAGTCCGGAGTTAACCGAATTTCCAAGTTAAGGTGGTATGGTAGGGTAAACCCCCCAAAAAATTGAATATCAATTTTGACAGCGAAAAATCCACTGCACTTTGAGGAACAAACCTGTGAAAGCCCGACGTCGGCGGCTGCTCCAAGCGGTTTAAATGTCGCGCCGAAGTGCGCCGCGCACCTTGGTGTAAGCAGTACGTGCACAGAAAACTTCCGTTTTTTCTCGAATTGCGGTTTTTATAAATTTCTCAACTTCAATGTACCTTTTCTCAAAAAGTATTGAATCGATTCCGATGAAACTTTGCCTGCATGTGCTACGACAAGTTCGAAATCATCTGAACTAAAAAAAATTGCCGATTTTCTAAAAAGTAAAGCTGTAAAAAAAGGTACACAGCAATGTGCACCCTCTGTGGCTTTGTGCGTGCAGTAATTATTTTTTTTTCACAAGAACTCCATAAAGGATGTTGTCACAAGTAAAAGAGAATGAAGAAGAGGACGTCTCTGGAAAAGGAACGAAGCACTTGACGAAAATAAGATATAGAAGAGGAAAAAGAAGAGTGGGGGGTGTTCGAAAGAGCGCGTGCTGGGCAGCGGCGGCGGAAGACGAAGAGCGGGCAGGTCGGACGTGTGCGAAAAGCCTGGGAGTTGGCTCTCCAGCCATGGCCTGGAGACGTCCTGGTTGACCACGTCGTTCCGGGCCTGACCTTGCAGCCGTCACCGTTCTGCACCCTGTGTCCCCGGCCAACCACCTTCCAGTGTCCTTGGCTCAGCACGCTGGAGACCACGTCAGGTGCCACGCTGGTGTGGCGCCACGATTCTGAAGATCCTCCGTCACCGCCACGGAGGCCAGCCGACAAGCCGCGTCGACACATCAGGACCGACGTCTGACGACACGTCGAGGGAACGGCCGCCGCGTCGCAGCTGACGGTCAGGACGTTTATGGTTTTGTTCTTGGGGACATTGCGCGTAGAATGAGTAGCGTTGCTTATTTCTAGATTGATTGTTCATTGTGTAAATACCTGTGCTGTGCTTAAAGGGTTTGAATGTGTGCGGGGTTTTTTTTTCGTCTTTCAGATAAATTATTTGTGGGGTACAAAGGTGTCCTGTCTATTTCTAGACCGTGGAAATTCGTGACCCTTCAGTGATTTATCATTTTCCTGTCTTTCCCTAAACTCCTTTGGCGTTATGTTAAGATTCTCAATTGCCGGCACCTTTAAGACAAATGGATACCCGCTTCCGACGGCCGAAGACACTTCTGCTAATTGCCTCTCCGTTCCATTGTGAGGATGGCCATGCCATAGCGTATTCCGAACAAATACTCCTCCAACAGCACTACCGCTAGTCGGTATCTCTGACGCGCCCTTCTTACTCTTCCAATACATGTCTGGATCATCTGCATTTCTCGCCCCTGGGACATTACCTAATATGACATCACATACTGGGTCTTCCAGGCATTTGGCCATTATCCACCCCGAGTAGTAGGGGCTGGAAACTCTGATACGAGCCTCTGGGAGATGCCTTACTGAGCTGTCCACCAGAGTGACGGCTGCGAATCTGCCTGTTAGATTTTCTTTGTTCACTAAGCTTTTCCTAACCAAAACGATATTTGTGCCAGTGTCCCTTAAAACTTTAACTGTTCGTCCCTCCATTTCCCCATCAACAATAGGTAGATAAGAATCTTTTACTGGCAGCTCTTCTTTCCTCCTATTTCTAGTGTTTTCGTAGCTTGATTGTTGCCTTTCACCCGCGACAGTAGGATGTTTCTCTTCCTCTCTACCCTTTCCTCGTGGGACAACTACACATGCAGTTACGTCCGTGCTACCTGCCCTGCACTCATTCGCTCGGTGTCCCCTCTTATCACATAACTGACAAACTATTTCAGGTGGCGAGCTTCTGTTCCCTACACGGCAGTGGATAGCACGGTGTCCTGGGCGGTTACAAAGAAAACACCTCTGCACTTGCTGCTGGAGTTCCACTCTCTGAGGCTTAAACCCTGAATCATCTGGTCGCGCATCAGCTACCTCATATTTACTTTGTGCTATGTTTTCAAGTCCCTGAGCTTCCATGTGTTGGTCGGCGTGTTCCGCTACATCGTCAAGAGAGTCCAGCTTCCGCTCTTTCAAAAACACGCGTAGCTGTGGACTACAACACGCAAGGAATTGTTCTCTGACCATACAGTTTCTAACACCTTCGTAGGTCCTCGCGGTATTAGCCATTTCTATCCACCTTTCGAAATAATTACTCAGCCGGCACACAAACTGCCTTCCTGTTTCAGCGTCCTCGGGCTTGCAGTTGCGGAACCGCTCGCGGAAACCTTCCGCTGTCAGCCGGAACCTTTGTAGCAAGGCTCTTTTGACCTTGTCGTAGTCAAGTGAGTCAGAGGCTGTCATTCTGCCGAAAACACTCAGCGCCTCTCCCACTAAACAAAGACTGAGGGCTGTTGCCCATTCACTTCGGTCCCACCCTTGCCCCATGGCTATGCGTTCGAAACGATGTAGGTACGCGTCCAAATCATCGCGTCCCTCGTCGAACGGTGCCATGAGTTTTCTAGGGCATATTTTATTGGCTCTTGGCGACTGCGAGCCAGAGGACCCAGACGCTACGCTCGGCGTGTCCCGGCTACATTCGGTGGCTTGTGCTAATCGCAGCTTCAATTCCAGGATTTCTTTTTCTCGCTCGTGCGCTTCTCGCGCCTCTGCACGTGCGGCATCGCGTTCGGCTTCACCGCGTTTCTTCTCTTCTTCTACTAGCTTCAATGCTTCTTCCTTAGAAAAACCCAAATCTCTTGCCACGCTTAACAAATTGCCTACGTCCATCCCTAGGCCCGGAAAATTCGTGACGGGCAGGAAATAGGATCCTGGCAGGCTCGCCAATTGTCACGAATTTCCACGGTCTAGAAATAGACAGGACACCTTTGTACCCCACAAATAATTTATCTGAAAGACGAAAAAAAACCCCGCACACATTCAAACCCTTTAAGCACAGCACAGGTATTTACACAATGAACAATCCATCTAGAAATAAGCAACGCTACTCATTCTACGCGCAATGTCCCCAAGAACAAAACCATAAACGTCCTGACCGTCAGCTGCGACGCGGCGGCCGTTCCCTCGACGTGTCGTCAGACGTCGGTCCTGCTGTGTCGACGCGGCTTGTCGGCTGGCCTCCGTGGCGGTGACGGAGGATCTTCAGAATCGTGGCGCCACACCAGCGTGGCACCTGGACGTGGTCTCCAGCGTGCTGAGCCAAGGACACTGGAAGGTGGTTGGCCGGGGACACAGGGTGCAGAACGGTGACGGCTGCAAGGTCAGGCCCGGAACGACGTGGTCAACCAGGACGTCTCCAGGCCATGGCTGGAGAGCCAACTCCCAGGCTTTTCGCACACGTCCGCCCTGCCCGCTCTTCGTCTTCCGCCGCCGCTGCCCAGCACGCGCTCTTTCGAACACCCCCCACTCTTCTTTTTCCTCTTCTATATCTTATTTTCGTCAAGTGCTTCGTTCCTTTTCCAGAGACGTCCTCTTCTTCATTCTCTTTTACTTGTGACAGATGTCTTATTTTTTTAGTTCAGATATAACCTACAGCTCTCAAGAATAACATGGCTTAATATCATTACATTCCTTTCCGTGGTTGCAGAGAAAAGGTACATTGAATAATTGAACCACTTTAAAATTTGGGAGTGGGCCACAGGAAGGATAGGCAACCCAGGCATACAAAAAGGGTGTCACGTGATAGCCAGTGGAATGCTTTGTGAGCACGTGAACTTTTATGTGAATACTTGCAGCCATTTCTAAAATATTACGTTAAAACTGACATATACCCTTTGCCCTACCATACCCCCCTTAACGACATCCGGATAAATGAGGTTTTACTGTATATGGACTCGCCCTTAAAGGGGCCCTGCAACACTTTTCCAAGTAGCCATGGAATGGATTCACTAAAGGAGCTTATTGCCTCACGAATTCATTGCCGCAAAAATTTTTGGAATCCGTCCAGTACAAGTGGAGTTACAAAGATTTCTCGCACGCTGCAATTGCATTCTCTCTTCTCTCGTCCCGTCGAAAGCGCTGGAAGCTAAGCAGGGAGGGATGGCACGGGGGAAAGAAAATACGTCACGCGCGCCTCGTGATCTTGAGCGCTTTTTCTCTTTCTTTTTTTTTGTTCGAATACGCCAATTTTCATTGCGATCGCGCGCGCACGCGTGGACAAGTCGCGGCCTCCCGCGGCGGCCTCTGTAACTACCGAGCGCGCCATGCTCAAATCAGCCAATGGCTGATACAAAAAAATCTCTCGTCGGTGACGAGTGATTTTTAGGTACGCAACGTCATTTGTCGAGAGAAGAGAAAGCAATTTCTGGTTGACTTTGAGAATTTATTGTGAATTCCACGCCGCGTGCTGCGCTATAATATTTGGCTCGCGTGTTCTCGAGAGCCTGGACTACCGATCGGCAGCGTTTTCTGAGCATGCTCAAAAAGTGTTGCAGGGCCCCTTTAAAAACGTGCACTTAGCGACCAAACCGTTTTCTTTTTCTACGTACTTTTAATAAAAAGTGCTAGCAATCCCTGTGGTGACAAGTTAGGCGTTTTCCTGTGTTAAGCGACGCCCGCTGCATGCTCACGAGTGAATTAAACCACCTATGCAGTGAACTGATGCCGTTTTACTAAAGCGTGGTACCGCCCTGCATGTGGAGCCGATCATCCCTGGCTAGTTGCGTGCAGCGCATCGCCTACTCGGCTCACGCCGTTATCGCCGGGCCGTTTGGTGGTTTGCTGTCTTCTGTATGCACACGTTTGTGCATTCTTCGTGCATGCTTCACTCCGGACCGTGCACGGGTGCGGCGAGTAGCCTGTTCGTTCAGCACGACAAAGACGAGCATATTGCAAGCAATGCACGACGCGGCGGCGGGGGACTTGCGAACGTCAGCATCGCGCGCTTGTACTGCCGTTACTCCGCACGGTGCATGCCACACGCGCAGCTGAGCGGATGGCTGCAGATGACTGTGATAAGGTTGTCGGTGATTAGTCATAATGGCACATTCCTCGCCAGCCGCCACCTCGCCTTTGCTCTTTTATCCGTGAAGGCATCGTTGCAATCGCACGGAAGTCGCAATCATTGATAGGCTGTTACCGAAAAGATAGAACACCTTTTGCGGCACGTTGTGGCGTCGGCGAGCTGGCGGTCGGAGCGAACTTTAATGCAACGAAAAGTTATCGCTTGTTTCATTTATGGCTTCTTGCGCTCCAAGGCCTTGTTTGGTTCATCGTAGGTGGTCGTGGATGCAAAGAACGGCGTCAGAAAAGGTTGCCGTGCGACAGCTGACCGACCGCAAAGCTTCATGCTGCCTCTTTTTTTTTTTTTCCTCACTATCGTTCTGCCAGTGAAGCAATGCCTGGAAAGTGAGCGACCTCGCTCGCAGCGTCCGAAATCTGCCTGCGGTGCTCACCGCAGTCTATGACATTGTCGGCGCGAGTGAACTGCAGCGGGGCACGCGAGCGAGCACCTCTCTCGGGCTTTAGAATGCCTGTTCCAACTTTTTTTTCGCTTCGTATGCGCCATATTTTTACCACGACCGTGTCGGAAGTGTTTGTTGTAAAAGTAGGAGGCCTTGAAAAATGTTCGCTATATGTGGACACAGTTTCAATGGGTAGCATAGGAAAATCGTAAGTGCACCGAAATATGGTCGTTCTAACCGATAGATCGTTATATCTGGGATCATTATAAGTGGGTTCGACTGTTTAACGAAATAAATTGTCAATGCCAGTAGCTTCTTTACAACGCGGTTACAAATGCATGAAGCAGCACACACCTCCTCGTACTTTCCCTGGTTCTGACAGAGCAGGGCCAGGTTGTTGAGCTGCTTGGCAACGTCGGGATGGTCTCGGCCCAGCACCCGCTCGCGGATGTCCAGGGCACGCTTGCACAGGGGCTCGGCATCGCGGTACTTTCCCCGCTTGCCGTACAGCACGGCCAGGTTGTTGAGGGT
>JALIZH010020552.1:0-15765 GCA_030522465.1 Rhipicephalus appendiculatus | reverse complement strand
ACACTGACAAGATTTAGCTGGCTTGAGCTTGAACCACTAATGTACAGTGCTTAAAGGGGCAGTGCCACCAAATCTTGAGCAAATTTTGAGGCCATAAAAAAGCCTGCTGTAGGCTTCCTTTGTATGCAAAGACACTCAGTACGATGTGTTGGACACAGCAAACGCTAAGAATATACTTTAATTCACTTCCAAAGTATGCTCTAGGCGAGGTTGCAGGCTGCAAACTGCGTAGTCCTTTATTTATTTATTTATTTATTTATTTATTTATTTATTGGTACTGCAATCCCCTGGAGGGATTTTAGCAGGTGGGTACAAAAGACGTAAATATCAGCATATAACACCAAGGCAAACAGATGGAACAAGCTTATCACATTTCACATAGGTAGGCAGCCATATAACACTAAGGAAACAAATAACTATCACTTGCATTTTACAACGTAAACAAACGTAACAAAATATTACCGATGGCACATCACTCTCATTTGAAGAAAAGAAAAACAAAGCTATCCCTCACAAGTAAAATTATTTTCTCTGTTTTTTCCAGACTAGCGGCAAAGGATGTGAAAGATTGTGTTGTGACTTGAAGATTATTTAAACTATTCCAATCCTGCACAGTTCTGGGAAAAAAAGAATATTTAAAGCAGTTATTGGAGTGCTGTTGGCGCACGGAGTGCGCCAACAGCAATTGTAAAAAGTTGCATAAGTATCGTAACATTGCCAGTGTCAGTGGTTAGTCCATGTCACCGGGGAAAGGTGGGGGCAGTAACCAACGCATCAACAGAACCAAAAGAGCAACGAAACGGCACGGCGTAAGTTAGTGACGACACGATCTTTGTCTTTTTTAGCGGTCCCGGTGCAAAAAGCTAGCCCTCTCGATAAATCCCACAAAACGGCTGAAAAGCAAGTTTAAACTACTTACCTATACAATGTCTTCAGTCGCTGGTCCATTTCGGTGAAAATCGTGGACAAAACAATGTTTCTGGCGCTATTCTGCCACTTTCCACACTTCTTTCGCACCTACATTGCGCGAGAAAGAATTTGAACCGATCTCAACCAAACCGCCATAAATGCTTTTTGGATTTGGCCATGGATTGATTTGGCTTAGTTCGAAGACGAGAAAAGGCGTTCGTGTAGTGGTGGCGCGGTGTTCAAAAAGTTCAACGGCGTGGCCTGCGTGGCGTTTGGTGTAAACAACTTTTTTCAGCAACACCGAGCAAGCGAAACGATAAAAAAAAGGAAAAATCATTTTCCAGTTCATCAAGATAGACTCAATATATTTTATTGTGGGGTCTAAACTATGTCGTTAGTTCTTTAGACTCCCGAATAATTTTTGTAGATAGAAGAAGGCATTGCGTTCACGCTCGGAGTCTATGTGCTGAGGTGTTTAATAGCATCACTGAAAAAAACTTTATAAATATCCTTTGAAAATCCATCAGTGGATGTCCATCGTACATTCGTAAAAGCTCCAGAAACGGATGTCCACAATGGGATACCTAGCGTACGTCCGTCGGCCATCCCACCTTGGCAATGGATATTAGGCGCTTCCACGGATCTTGGGCGCATATCCGTGGTTGCTTGGGGGTACTCTGTGCCAGTTCGCAGTTTTATGACCGGGGCGTGCGCGGTGCACGCTGTGCGTGCAAGCGTATCACTTGTCCTCTCTTTCCTTCTTCCCTTCTATGTTCTTTTCCTCCCCTTTCCCCCCTTCCCCCCTGAAGGGTAACCAACCGGGTGCAACTCGGTTAACCCCCCTGCTTTCCATTGCTTCTCTCTCTCTCTCTGTTTTGCATCCACGTACAAAGCAGTGCCGTTGCCACCGACGACTCGGCATTGCTTCACTGTCACATGGCCAGCAAAGAAATCGCAAGAAAAACTTTCGTTAAGTGAGCGCGAACACACGCAACAGTCACTGCACAGCAGCCGAGAAGGCAGAGCTCCCCGCCAGGATGGATGGATGCTATGAGCGTCCCCTTTATAACGGGGCGGTGACATGTCTGCCACCAGGCTCGAAAAAAAAAACTTTCTTTTTATGGTGGCCTAATGCTTTATCTACATTGATTAAATCTATGTTATTACAGCAAAGAAAAATATAAGTTCACGGTCCATCTCTCTGCTTCTTAAGGCAGAATGACCTTATTTTCCCCCTTCTTCATTTTTGTCCTTTATCTCTACTTTTCTGCCACCAATACTCTAACCGTCTCTTACTTATTTCTATCGCGGACGTGTTCAGCTTTCCATTGTTGTCCCTAAAACCCAAGGCTTCATGTAGACTCGTGTCCACACGTATATCTGGGTGGATATCGCCACATTCAATCAGTACATGTTCCATCGTTTCCTTAGTTCCCCCACAGCATGTACATTGTTCTTCTTCGTTACAGAATCTCGCTTTATAGCTACGCGTTCTAAGGCAACCCGACCTTGCCTCAAACAGTAAAGCGCTTCCCCTTGAATTATCATAAAACCTCTCCCTCCTTATTTCGTTTTTTCCCTTTCGGTAGTCACTGAGAGCCGGCTTCTTTTCCATCGCTGTCATCCAATAAGTCCTCTCCGCCTCTCTGACTTTTCGCTTAATGCTCCTTGTTGCCATGTCGCCCACACTGCTAGCCGTATATTTACTGGTGAGCCTCCTAGTTCTTTTTCTCCACTGCGTGTCGACGCTTTTTCTATACAAATACCTGAAAACCTTCCCTGCCCATCTACTCTCCTTCATTTTCCGCAGCCTCTCTTCAAATCTAATTTTGCTCTGAGCTTCCCTCACTTCAAAACCTGTCCATCCCATATCACCCTTTACAGCCTCATTTGTCGTCTTCCCGTGAGCGCCCAACGCGAGGCGTCCCACAGTCCTTTGATTTACATCCATTCCAGATTGCACCTCTGACTTCATGCACACCACTGAGTTCCCAAATGTAAGCCCCGGAACCATCACACCCTTCCACAGCCCTCGAAGCACCTCGTACCTATTGTATCCCCATAACGCTCTGTGCTTCATGATTGCAGCATTCCTCTTTCCCCTTGTTACCGATGCTTTCTCTTGTACCTCCATATATCTATCCCCCTCATTTACCCACACTCCGAGGTACTTGTATTCGCTTACCCTCGGTATTTCTTGGCCCTGTATTAAGACCGCATGGTCTTCGTGATCATTGAATATCATCAATCCACATTTTGTTGCACTAAAACCTAATCCTAGAGCCTCGCCCTCCCTTCCGCATATATCTGCCAGCCGCTGTATATCATCTTGACTGTCCGCAAATAAGACAATATCGTCAGCATAAAATAGACCTGGAAGCTTCTGCTCAACCATCGCGCCTGCCTGTTTGTGTGACAGATTAAATCCAATGTTGCTCCCTTCTAGCGCCTTTTCCATCCTCACCATGTACAGCATGAATAACAGCGGGGACAAAGGACATCCCTGTCTCAGCCCCTTGCTAATGTCAACGCTGTCCTTGCTGCTTATTCCTTCCCATTCTACACAAACTGTATTTTCTCGGTATATCTCCCTCAAAAGCTGTATACAGTCGTCACCTATGCCCACTTCCTTCAATATATCCCACAAAATTTCCTGATTAACGTTGTCATATGCCCCGGTGATGTCTAGATAAGCTACGTATAAGGGCCTGTTTTCTATTTTTGATATTTCTATACACTGTGTAAGAACAAACAGGTTATCGTCTAACCGCCTGTCGATTCGGAATCCATTCTGGAGTTCTCCCAAAATATCATTTTGCTCTACCCACGTTTCTATTTTTAATTTTACTGCCTGCATCGCCAACCGGTATAGCACCGATGTAATAGTTAGCGGTCTATACGAGCGAATGTTATCCTTTTCTCTCCTGCCTTTATAGATTAAGTTCATTCTACTTTTTCGCCAACTGTCTGGTATTTCCCTCTCCTGTAAGCACTTTTCTACGGCTTTCAGCAGTGCTTCTTTAGTGCTCCGTCCTAGTTCGTTAATTAGGCTGACGGGAACCCCATCTAAGCCCGGAGTAGTGCGCTTAGGAATTTTTCCTTCGGCCTTCTTCCAATTGAAATTTTCAAGTACTACATCTTCCTCGGTTGTACTCTTCTGTATACTTTTACTCACCGGGAGAATCCCCTGGGCGACCTTTTTAAACGAATCGGCTGTTACCTTTCGGATGTAACCTAGCGCTTCATACCCTTCCAATTGATTTCCTTCTTCATCTACCATATGTTGTTGCATTGTTACAGACTTCCTACCTAGCGCTTTTAGGTGGCTCCAAAATATCCTAGGCGCGGCCTTCTTCTTTTCGCGAATCTCTGTCATCCAGCGTTCACTTTTGCCTTTAATTTTTTGCCTCGACTAACTTCTGCACAATGGATTTTTGCTCTAAATATATTTCCCATACTTGGTTGACTTCATCCTGTGGACGCTTCTCCTTTTTTGCTTGTCTGTGCTGCCGTGATGCCTCACGTCGCTTCTCGATCGCATCCCGGATTTCTTTGTTCCACCAACTTTTTGGCTTTCTCTTTCCTTTCCAAGAAATCAGTTTTCTTCTCTTTTTCTATTTCTTTCGTGATTACATGTAGCAGCTCACTATACTTCCAGTCTTTGCCTGGCAGTTTGTCTACTTCTTCCTCGACTTTTGCGGCTATATTTGTTATTTGTTTCTCATTTAAATACGAGCTGCCAATGCTTGATTCTAGGTTCTTATTTTCAGTTTTATATCCCATTTGTAATGTTATGCGTTTATGATCACTACCCAAGCTGTTAATGCCTTCCTCGTCTATTCTCATCTCTCTAAGTTTGTCATAGATTCCTTCTGTCATGAGACAATAATCAATGCTCGAATTCCTGTTTCCGACTTCCCACGTGATCTGTCCCTCACACTTAGGCCCCCGCGTTAACTATTTCAAGACTATGTTGCTCGCAGAGATCTAGCAATAACTTGCCATTGGAGTCTGAATATCCGTCAAGGTCATGTATGTGTGCATTCATGTCCCCTAGAAGGATTATTTCGGCATCATGACCAAATTCTTTAATATCGGTGCTTATGCATTTCACTATCTCCAGATTCTTTTCTCTGCAGTTATTCCCCGTCCACAAGTAAGCTACACCTAGCCACGTTTTCTTTCCACCTACTGTGCCCGAAACCCACAGGTGCTCTGAACACGTTTGCTTCACTCTATCCCATTTTGCTCTGCTATGAATTAGCATTCCAACACCCCCACCTCTCCTTTCTGATATGATCCTGTTGCATCCTTCCCAAATGTAATTGTCAATATGTGGTGGCTCTTCCAAGTCTCTAAGGTGTGTTTCTGTAACCGCATAAACACCTATCTGTTCCTTGTTTAACTGTCCCTCAATCTCTAACCATTTTGCCTTTTTTTCTGCCACCCTGCATGTTAATGTAACCAATTGCGACACGCGCCTTCTCCCTTCTTTTACCTTTTCTCTGGTTTTTCGCTATACTACCTGTCACAGAGTCCCCCTGGTTGTTGTCCTCATTACACGCTACCCTGGACACCGAAGGGCCCGCGTGCCCCCCAAAAAAAGCTACTGCGCGTCCTGCAAGTCGCCAACCCACCTCATGACCAAGCCTCCTATTGAAGTGTATTCCGTCTATTGAAGTGTATTCCGCCAGCCCATGCAGCAGCAGCGCCGCCTCGCGGATCGAGTTTTAAATGCGAAGCATTTCTTAGCGGACTTCGGCGACATTGAGCGTATCTATCTATCTATCTATCTATCTATCTATCTATCTATCTATCTATCTATCTATCTATCTATCTATCTATCTATCTATCTATCTATCTATCTATCTATCTATCTATCTATCTATCTATCTATCTATCTATCTATCTATCCGCCTACGACTTTGTGCGCTCCTGGCCGTATCGTTAATGGGATTTATACCAAATTTGGTGTGGCATAACATGACTGTATGACGAACATAAATGGCTGGTCACATCATGAAAATCATGACTAACTTGTCATGAAAAGTATAATTTACATGCCACGTTCATGGCGCGCTCGCGGCCGTTTCGTTAGCTTGATATACACCAAACTTGGGATTGAGTGACATGACTGTATGACGAACATAAATGACAAGTGGTAATATGGAAATCATGACTTGTCATGTGCGACATGACTTGCATGCCACGCTCATGGCGCGCTCGCGGCCGTTTCGTTAGCTTGATATACACCAAATTTGGTATTGAGTGTGGTATTGAGTGACATATAACTGTATAACGAACATAAGTGGCAGGTGGTAACATGAAAATCTTGGCATGCATGTCATCTACAATGTCATTTACATGGCACGCTCATGGTGCGCTTGCGTCCAGCTCGCTAGATTGATATACACCAAAATTGGTATTGCGCGACGTGACTGTATGAAGAACATAAATTACAGGTCCTAACATGTAAAACATGACATGCAAATTATGTAAACCATGATTTGCGCGTTCCTGGCTGCTTCGCATTACATCGATTCCCACAGTGCGTGGGATCTGCCGGCTTTTCCTTCCACGCGCGCCACTTCACGATGTGCATGGCGAGCAGGGGCGCCTGAACACACTACCTTATATTCTAGTACACTATAGTTTGACGTCGTCGTCAGCGCTCCTCGTCGAGGCCACCGTCATTGCTTCCGTCATATTTTTTTCTTTCTTGTTCGCTACACTGACGCGAAGCTTTGTACATGGCGCCAGAATGTCAATGGCTGGTCACGCACGTTACATTTGCTTTCTTGGCTTTTTTACAGCGGAAGCTGTTATGAGATCACAACAAGGGTGCCGTAGTATTCCGCCGCCGCCGCCGCCGCCGGGGTCCGTAACCGCTAAAGCCCGAAATAAGAAAAAACCCAATTAAGAAAAAAATGTCAAGGATGGAACGCGGTTCGAAGCTCGGACCGCTCGGTGCCAGCCCAGTGCTCTACCACTGAGCCATGCCTGTGCTCGAAACTTGTGCGCACAAAAACCCTATACAAGCATTATGTTGGGAAGGAACCACGTTAACTTGGGCAATATAACGTAGCAGAAGAATAAAAAATAAACCAGGCGGCACAGAATGCGAATTGTGTAACCAGGCGTCACACAATATGAATTGCATTACGAGGGGGTCGTTTGATGCTTCCAACCCATTACAAAGGGCTCAGCCATAATTCTTCGTCGGCATCAGCCAGCGAATCAATTAATGGAGCAGTGGGCACCTTGCAAGCGTACTTGTATTTGTAGCACCAAGATAGTTTGCAACGGGTTTCAGAAATGGCGCTCTCCCAGCTGTCGCTGTCACTGTGCTGGGCGTTCCGCGCAGGCCTGGCGGTTTTTCCACTTGTTGCGTTATTTTTGAAGTACCAGCTGTGCGAACGAAAATTCAAGAAAGTTTCGATGGAGGGGGGCGAGGAATTCGCTGATGTTGCCATTGTGCAAGAAGTGGCATGTGCATGCACAAGATCATACGCCTGTGGTGATTCGAAACGTAGTCTGTGTGTGCTAAGAGATCGATGCGCTTTTTCGCGCGGATGTAAAATTGCTATTTCGTTGTTAAAACATGCAAATCTTGCGTGGCTCAAAATTTTAAATGTGTCGTGCTTCCATTCCGTACTAACTAAATTAACTTGTGTGCCTTTTAGGCCTAGTTGAACGCAATGACATTATGGGTTCACTTGTCATTCGTTAGTTTGTGTTCCGCTCAAAAGGGTGCCCCGTTGATGTATGTACATAATGCAAACGGTCATATGAACTTCACACATGGACAATCATCCAGTGGATGGACATTGTCTTGCATTGTCGTGCAATGTTGACGTGGTGTTTTTTGATAGAAGACTTTCTCTGTTTCAAGAGAAGTGAGCTGAAATAGATGCACGAGAGATGAGCATACATTCTGGTTTTAATGTTTTTAATTTGCGTACTGGCAGTGGCTGTCTAGTTTGAAAACCACACAGCCACTGCCAGTACGCAAATTAAAGGCATCCAACGGCAATTTCAGCAGTGGATGTCTAGTTTGGAAACTAGACAGCCACTGCTGAAATTGCCGTTGGATGTGCCGCTGGGTTTTTTCTATGGCCCAGTGGAGGGGGGAAGACGCTATGCAATGCTTCCGAACGACCATACCTGGTCATCGCCTCAAAAGGTGTGACAAGATGGTTGAGTCCTCCAGCCAGGCATGTGCCTTTGCTGCCACTAGACCGACAAATACCAACACACGCGAGCAGGTGGAACGGCTCACGATGTTTAAAGGACACTGTTTAAAGACTACCAAACAGTCGACCAAGTTTTGGAATGACGAGCTACATAAATCTTTGATGGTCGCCCACGTGATCAATGCCACAACGCAAGAGGATGCACATCTTGGCTAAGAGAAGGAACGACGTGTCTGAAAGGCAAGGAATTCATTGACTTCACTAAGTTCTGTATCGGAGCGATGCCTAACCTCACCCGCCTCAAAAGAGGTCAAGGGGGTGAGCAAGAAATGCCGCGCAGGGTGTGACGTTGAAGAATCGTTGGGCCACATACTCCAGCGCTGCCATAGGACCTACCACATGCGCATAGAACATGACAACATAGTGAAATGGAGAAATGTTTCCCCCACAATACGTGTACGAACGAAAGAGCTTTGTTCATCATAACCTGATCCGGCGTTCTCTTGCTTGGGATGTTTAAAAGAATAAAGTAAGAATTACAAATGTAGATCTGAACACTCTGGTACGCGTGGAGTGTTCAAACATGTACTAAAAAATAATAAAATGAAGAGAAGAAAAAATGACAACTCCAGATCACAGCGAAAAAACAAAACCGAAACAAACACTCTTGTCTTGTTTCGGCGGCGACAGCTTGTGGGATGCTGTTGAACTAAGTCACGGGCTAAAAAAAAAGAAAAAAAAGTAAATTGGAGCTCCGACGCCAGGTATCGAACCGACGACGGCGCGGTGATGGCGCGCGCCGAACGGCAGCGATTAGCTCACTCGGCCACACACAGCTTCTCGATTTCTTCGTTATTGCAGGGCTTCACTTTTCAACAGTGACATGGAAGTACATACTGTCAATAATTGTTTCATATACACCAGTGTTTCCATGCAAGGTAACCACTCGGGTACATCTTTTGCATTTTTTGCTGTCCAAGAAGCGAAGTCAGTGACTCGCGAAAGTACTCTATGGCTTGTCGAGCATCAACATCAGCATGACGTACAGCCATTCGGGAGCTCAAGATACTGTGCAGAGTCAATACCATTGTAATATCATCGGGAAAACCATCATCATTTTCACTCATCAGATACCTTATTCCCTGTGCGTCCAACGGGAAGTCTTTCTTTCATCCGTGTCCGAGTTAACCAGAAACCATTGAGCATGTCTTTCTGGAATACTCGGCCACGGATGACGTCTTGTCGCCGGTGATAAGCAAATGTTTATCAATATACCACAAGCATTTGAAGGACCACGTTTCGAAACACGCGTTAGGGAACAATGTTATCCCAATTGCGGCAACTTGAGAATGGCTTCAATCGAAAGCTGAGTGTCAGGGCTACAGGCGATGTACTGACCATTACTAAAGCATGTTTATTTTTACCACAGTGGGCGTTTTTGTCTCGAAAAACAGGCCTCAATTTTCGCCGTTTCCGTTGACTCCCATTGTATGATCTTTAACTGCTCTGGGAACAAAATGGAAGCTTACGGTAACATGATCGCTGCAGTCTTCTCGTGCGTTTAGGTTCCCAGAAGCGCTCTGTGGCATGCGTTTTTCAACATTCACCCTCTACGCTTAATTATTTAGGAAAAACTCGCTAGTTCCACTCAAAACGTGCTAGCTTCGCACCGCGGCCGCCAGGGGCGCTGGTTGATATGTGTCCGCAAAAGCTGCATATGGTCGGCGACGTCAGATTCGTATAATAGATGTGTAGCTTGATGTGAGCTCTAAGTTGCTTACTTTATTTCGCTTCAGGATTATCCGACAATATATTTTATATAAAAAACTGTCAAATGTAACGTCAGTGTAATGACACGTTGCAATTTTCGAAATGTAACTAACGCGTTCTTTTCGCATTTGAGGAACTTGTAACGGGAACTCGCTCCAAAATTGGGAAGTAACGAGGAACGAGCTTTCGTTCCTGTTGTAGAGGAACGTGTTCAACACTGGTCTAGGGTGACTCCCCGTTGCTATAGCGCGGCCAGTGTTTTTCGCTGGTATCAAGACGCTTTAACCATGACCTCCGAGTTTTCGCGCAATCTCCGAGGCCATGCTTTAACTGCGTCGTCACCGAATCGTTCGTGATCGGCGCTAATAATAATAATAATAATAATAATAATAATAATAATAATAATAATAATAATAATAATAATAATAATAATAATAATAATAGGTCCCTCATTTTTCATCAAAAAGATGAGGGAGGCTGGCAGAAAAAGCTGACAAGCAGCTTGCTTAGCTCCGGCCCCCCGAATGTACACGTTCGCGCGTTTGCAACAAACTGTGCTGCACATAATTAAGAAACACGATGAGAACTACAGCGACACAATATTATATAGAGTGACACGATAATTCACAATGTAAACAAACAGGGCAAATAAACAGCAAGAAGATAAAAGTAAAATGATAGAGAAACAGAAATTGTAATAATACAATGCATTTTCAGCGGAAGTAATTTTAATTGGAAGTAATATCATATCACAACACACACAAAAAAAGAACATTCGGGACTAGAGATTCTAGTGTGGAAATTCAACAGCTCAAAAAAAAAAAAAAAAAAAAAAAAAAGGAACAAGGCAACATGCTTTGAATTTATGAAGAACCATATGCTTAAGGGACATTACATAATGTGTCAAAACACGCATCAAAGCATGAGGGGGGGGCTACTTGCTAAGCTAATAAAACAAAAACAGTCGTCAAACACTTGAGAAAAAAGTACGAAGTTGTTTTATTGATGATCTTTCTGGTGCAATGTTTTCGCGACTACACGGGTTTAACAACTCCGGAAGCTTATGTTTTAAAATTTGTGTCCCATAATTGGTTCGACATAATGGCACTTTCCAAGTCTCAGGCTGGCGAACTGAATATGTCTGTATCCTCCTTTCTAAGTAGGCTAACTGAGCTAGGAAATGGCCGTTATTTTTTATTTCCGATTTGTATGCTATGGAGAGGCGGTAAGAATGAAGACACGGAATTTGTAAAATATGATGCTTACGGAAAAGCAACGCTGAGGGATGATCGAAAGCCACGTTATATATGTGCTGAAGAAAGTGTAGTATTCGTGAATTCGTGAAAGTAGTTGATATCCCCATACAAGATGACAGTAGGTTACGTGTGAGTAAAACAGCGAGTTATAAATAAGAAGTTTAACATATGTGGGGATAGTTTGTCTGTTAAGATAAGTTATCCCTACAATGCTAGATAATTTTTGTGCTACGTAACAAACATGGTCGTCCCAAGACGTGGTTTCCGAAAGTATTACGCCAAGTATCTTAAATGCCTTAACTGTGTCTATTATTGCGCCATTATATGCTAAAACTGCATCGGTGACCACATCCCTGTTTTTTGGCCGGAGAACTATAGCTTTGGTTTTGGTGGTATTAACCTTTAATGCATTGTAATCGGTCCACTTACCCAGTTGCGTTAATGTTTCGTTCGCGCTATCGACTATGTCAGATAATACTGCACCAGAGAAAAGCAAACTCGTGTCATCTGCGTAAATTACGAATTTGGTGGCTTTATCAATATTAACAATGTCACTTATATACAAGTTAAAGAAAAATGGACCAAGGATACTTCCTTGTGGAACGCCCGACAGAATTGGCTTTATGTCGGAAGAGTGGCCATTTATATTAACAAATTGGTGCCTGCAACCTAAATATGAGCGGAGAAGGGCGAAGACTATACGGTGAAATCCACAATTTGCGAGGTTTTTAATAACAGACTATGATTAAGATAATCAAAGGCTTTCGTAAAATCTACATAGATACCCAAAGCTAAGTGTCGATTCTCAAACGCATTCAAGATGAACCCTTTCTGCTCTAAAGAGCGAGTTCTGTTGAGCGCTTTTTCCTGAAGCCAAATTGTGCCGTATGTATTATCTCATGCTTATCGCATTAATGACGCATTACTTCACTTCACCGCTCACAGACGGCGGCACCGCCCCTTCCCGCCTAGCCCCTTCAACAGACAACCATGCGAGAGAGAATGTGTGAGAGATATAAGGCGCGTTTGTGGCATGGTGTGCATGCGTCTCGGTAGCATAGTAGGTACACTCTAAGGCAAAAGGGTGTTAAAAGGGTGTGCCGTTCGTCCTCTTGGGGACTAATAGGGCTGCCACAACCATTAGTCCCTTTAACAACTAACGGCCCCGGGTCTAACAGTTAGTCCCCCCCCAAGGGACTAACATTTAGTCCTCACATTTACACCTTCGCGGGCAACCGTTAGTCCCCACAGTTGCACCTCAAGGGACTAACATTTAGTCCTCACATTTACACTTTCGCGGGCAACCGTTAGTCCCCACAGTTGCACCTCAATGGACGAACGGTTGGTTTACTCAAATGCTCCACTGGGATGAACTTTTAGATGTGAAGCATCTTATGGCGAAGCTTAATCCGGTGGTGGTGTGCCGGCGTGACCACCCTTACTGCGCATGCGCAAACCCTTTAAAAAAAATAAAAAACCTCCTCTCCCTCCCCTTTAGGCATCCCTCCCCGCGGCAACCACACCCTCACTGCGCATGCGACTCCCCTCCTCTCTCCCCTCTTGCGCTCCCCCCTCTCTCCTCAGGCATCCCCTGCCCGCGGCGTCCACACTCCCCACTGCGCATGCGCGTCCCCCTCTCCCCTCTCCTACGCACCCCCCTCCTCTCTCGCCTCGCGACGCCGACGCCGGCAGCGTCTGCTAGCGAGTTTCTTGGTTGAAAAAACCGACTGCTCGCGCTGCACAACCGTTCACTGGCCACCCCGTATATATGGCAATGGATCTTGACCTCCAAGGTGGTGCCGGTGGGAGATTTCTCCTGTGCGTTGTTGAACAATAAAAATTCGCAGCGTGCGCGTTAACTAAAAGCGGACTGCGGGTCTCTGTGTCCAGTCGGAGTCTTCTGTCTCTCATTGCCCATTAGCAGCGATTGGCATGTTCCAGTAGGAAACACTGCTCCATCACTGCCTGCTTTGCGCCTCCCCAGTTTTCTCTCCTGCGCAACGCTGCGATGAGCGCCAGCGTCAACGCCGCCGCCAGTGTAAGCGTTAGCGCCCGCTGCTTCACGTCTACACGTGGTTCCCTTTAGCGGGAGATGGTGTAATTTTTTTTTTATCCTCAATTCAAATTATGCGTTAATCCCCAGGGATGATTTCGCACAGTTACTCTCTGCAAGGCTTAATACTTTTCTCGCGTGTTTTTCTCCGCAGTGAGCAACAAATGGCGCGGAAAAGAACACGCGAAAAAATATTTATTATTTTTTTTTATTTATATATGAAAAATATGGGAAGGTAGGCTACATAAGAGCCGGCTATCCCAACATCATGGCAGCAATATAGAAGATACATACAAAGATAAGAAAATAAAAACAATAAAAGAAGAAAAATAATCAGAAGCACTATGTACATATATACAATATAGGGCATGTAACGCATGACAGTCCATGGTGATAGTCCAGTTCATATAGCATGTTAAGATCACGGATAGAGTCCGTACAGATAATTTTATGTACTTGACTATGAGTTATGCACTTGCATCTTGACTACGATATGCTATAGATAGTTCACTAAATGTGTGTATTTAGTCATGCTTCTTTCGCTGCTTGTCAAATTCAGGTCCAGCCGCGTTGTCATATCTCGTACAGTCGTCGTTGTCAAGCTGCTCCAACGGAAGCGACAGATGACTGGCATTGCACGCACAAGCGCGCGCAGCCTTCTGCACGTAGTGGACAACGTCTGCACAAAAAGATTGCAAATAGTTAGTCACATGTGACAGTGAGGAAGATACACGCACATGGCAAATACGTGCAAGGTGAAATAAATACGCATGTCTAAAATATGGCATGCAAATATTTTCACCGCGCTGTCATACATAATCGAAAACGCATTTCGAGTCACATAGCGCAACAGCTCAAGTGCGGCAGCCGCAGCCATCATGCCTAGGCGCCGCGACCGCCGAGTCGGAGAGTTCTCTGCGAGCGGCGTCGTATACAGCTCGAGCAAGCGAACGCGGGGCCGAACGCGGAGCTTCTGCTGCTTCTGCCGCCAGCGAACCTCGAACAGAGGAGCGAGCGAACGCGGAACCGCCGCCACGAACGGCACAGAGCTGCTTTCGAGCGAGCGCCGCGGAAGCCGACGGTAATGGCGACAAATTTTCACAAAGTTCCTGGATCGAGCGACAGAGTACAACGAGCGAACGCGGGGGCCGCCGCCACGAACGGCGCTGAGCTGCTTGCGACCGATTGACGGGAAGGCCAACGGTAATGGCGAAAACTGTCCACTGAGTTCCGAAGCACAGCTAAAGTCGGCTAGCTAAAGCACCCGCCAGCTGCCGGTGCAATTCAAGCGCGCGACATACAACCGAGCTCGTTGACGGCAACCGCAATGCGTTTTGGACGAGTCGAACGGCAGCGGCGAGCAGGGTTGCCAGATTTGGCTACTTTACGCCAAATTGGCTGCTTTTAAAAGGCCGCGGCGACAAAAAAATGACGGTGGCTACTTGGCTGCTTTTTTGGCTAGTATTCTGGCACTGGCATCAACAGTTAATATACGCTAAAACCTAGCGCAACTATCAAAAAAATAAATGTTCATTAGCACTGCCGTGGCTTTTGTCTACTCTGTATACCGCAAGCAATTGCGAGCCCGAAACGCATCACAGCCGCCATGCTTTTCACATTATTAATGGAACTCCTCTAAGTTAGGCAGCACTGTAAAGTAGCTGGCGGGGGGACTCGTTCATGCTTTCTATCTGCTATCCGCCTCTTGCGCTACTGCTTTGAGCTGTACAGGTGGTGCCACCAATGACGAACGTTGGCGAAAAGTGGATGCGCGCGGCTCGTAGAAGCCTTGCGCAATTCGCACGTATTTCACTGTTTTTGCGGGCATTTTTTATTCTGGTTTGCTATTTGCACTGTCGACGCTGCTGCACTAGTCAGCCATGACTTTTGTTACGTCGACTGTTCTATTTTATTTATTCGAAAATGACAGGCTCGTTTTTTTATTACTGTGTGCCCGCGCGATGCACTGCATGCGTTTTTTACATGCATGCGTCTAAGTTGTTTGCGTGATCTGTTGACAGACGAAATATACATCAGGCGCTAATCCTATACAAGACATTGGTGACGGCGCAATGAGGAAACTCCCTTGAAGCGGAGCGAGTGTTTTCTGCTGTGGCTCTCTCAAAAAAGTGACTTAAGGGATAGAATGTCGCACCAACTTCTCCTCGCGATCATCAGGATCAGATTTGGACTACGTCTGAAAGGGGTTACGAGCTCTAAATTTAGTGCCGCGGGGGCATGCTGGGAAAAGTGAACTCGATATGTACACTTGACTGTCGCTGCAGCATTAATTGCCAATTTTCTAGTCTTAATGCCTCCTCCAGGAAGTCACCTGGTCTTTTTTACTCTATTGCGATGTAATAAACATTTCTGTGACGTATATTTTTTATATATTTAGGTGTCAGAACATGGTGATAAATCAGCTAAACTGAAATCACGTTTGGCTACTTTTCTGGCTCCAAAATAAAATAACGGCTGCCAGTTGGCTACTGTTCTGGCTACTTTGCTTAATTTTGTGGCTCTTTTCTCTTCGAGGATCTGGCAACCCTGGCGGCGAGGCCTCTGCCCAATATCGCGAGCCCGC
>JALIZH010020551.1:0-24885 GCA_030522465.1 Rhipicephalus appendiculatus | reverse complement strand
AACGCTCCTCCAGTTCATGTCAATTGTCTCATGAAATCACGCACCCAAAAATTACAAATATTGACCACAGTTTCCTTAAAAAATTACTTGTATGAAGTGATGGTGAAGCGAAGGAGCGTTGGAAAAAATAAAGCCTTCATTCCATAAGGAAAATCAGCTCTTCGACCAGACAGATGTTTGTAACAGCCAGTGACCTAGCGTCACTGACTACTACTGGCGTTGTAGTTTCGAAAATCGGTAGTTTCAAAACCGGCATATCAATGGCTTTCAAGCTGGGTTTTACTTAAGTCAACCAAGAGCGCGTGTTACTGATGCCGTTTACGGCATCGTTACACGCAGTAAAAAAACTTTCCAAAGTTCATTATCATTCATCGTGGCGCGTGCTAACATTAATGTCCTTTATACACAGTGAAAGAAAAAGATGATACAGGATAAGCCTACTATTTTTATTCTGGAAAACGATTTCCTCTACTGCGAGCTTGAATAAATGTATCCACCATTTTTCGATCATGATTGCATATATACAAGTGGCTGTGAACACTTCATCTTTAGTGACAAAAATGTAAAGCAAATAACGACTTGCACAAAGCCATCAGGCCTTCTTTCGTAGCACATAAAACGTCTTTTATATATTGCGCCTGTAGGGCACCTCAACAAGTCGGTAGTGCGTATTAACAAAATAAACGTTAAAAGATGGTAATCAGAACAAATGTTTGGTCTTAAATCTTATGATGGGTGCGGGGTAGTGCGCAAGAAAAATAAGGAAAATAGCGCAAGAGTGATAAGTAAAAAAGCGTATCATAGGCAAACATTTGAAGGCACAACCTTTTCTTTGAGATACTTCAAAATGCCCGTGCGATAGATAAAGCTGCGGAGCCACACATTGCAAGATGTCATTTTTTTCACTACACATTTCACGACCAACATCCACTTGCGTTTCCGTCGGCTGTCCCACTGCGATCGTCGCAGAAACCAGGAGTTGGTCTGATAAAGAAGATAACACAATTTTACAGAACAAATCCACAGATACGTTGTTCTCGGGAACAGCTTCCCCAACTGTTGAACGTTTTAAAGTTATCAGTGGTCATTTTAGGCGTTTTAATATTTTAGCGCATCAGATGATTCCTTTGAATTTGTATCTAATTCACAAATGCATACTTCAGGAACATTCAGATGTGCCACCAGCGAGGGGAAGTCCTATGTGTGTAACAGTGAATTTAGAGTATACAAAATTATTTATCAGGCCAGCAGCTCTTCTAATCCTCTGCTTTAGGGAAAGCTGTCACATGCTGCCACATCCGAAGGTTGCAGGTCCGGTCCCTACCGGCGGCAAGGTGTCTTTTTGTCCGCTCTAGTTTCATGAGAGTTCATAATTAGTAGAATAATGTTAAAAGTAGACAAATAATATCCTGATATACCTTCCTTGGCTTCAAATTCTGTTGGTTTTCAACAATGTGTGTAACAAAGGAACGACTCCTTGAATTCTCTTCGTTATTTCATGCAATGACTACAGTGGTTTATAATATGCTAATCAAATTCGATTTCTGTGATTATTCATACAATGCATTTGACGTTTGGTTCTCTCAGACTGTCTTTTTGCCTAGTTGTGAATGAACATCTTGTCTGTTGATATTTTTAAACTTGTCAAGTTGTTCAACGTTGCGGGTGCGCAGGTACACATTTACGGGTTTTAATCATGTTTGTTCTGGGCTTCCGACTTAAAAATTGCGGTGCATAATAAATACTTGAAATTTCTTTGGGGGCGAACATATTTCATAACGATAAGCGTGAGGAGGTTCACGCAGAACTTTTGTGCATTGAGACGTGTGACATGATCAGGTTAAACTCATACGTTTCCCCGCAAAACTGTAGAACCGAAGAACCCTCATCACTCATATTATCGGAAAATAATTCCTTTTGGTTAACATACATCCTTAACCTAATGCTGCGGAGCGATATTCTCTTGAAAGTGAGAAATGCAATTAAATTGTGTGCTTGCCTTTTTATTCTACCAGGGCGCTAAGCGTTCAAAAGCAGCAAGAATTGATAAATGTTGGTCATCGAGGTTTTCAGCCCGCTTCACGTTCTGCTTCAATGACGTTCATCGCTTGCGTTGAGTGATGATGCTTGATATTGGAGGTTGCGCGCACGGTGCTGCAAGCAAAAATAACAACCAATCCAATTCCCATAAACCAGCGTCACTATACGGGATACGTTTTCAATTGCAACACCGTATATAGTTTTCCTGCCACCTAAAGAAATATGTAGCCGCCTTTTAGCGTCATTTTTTTTCTGATTAATCCTTTTTTTCATGTGTCGTCTTTTCGTTTATGAGGTCATAAGAAATAAAATCTATGGATGCGCACCCTTAAGAAATGATCCAAACACGATCACATGTTCAGGGTAGCGTGGATGGCGATGAGAAATGTTGATGAGACACCTGAAGCGCTGAGAAATCGTTGAACAGCGAATGTCGTTAGAGCTCGACCGTGGTTTAGTGTTCGCTTGGATGTCTAAACGTGCCATTAAACTCAAATTTTATCCCTTCACACTCTGACATCTTACAGGGAAGAACTCATGAGTGATAACCAACATTAAAAAAAATAATGACTGCTGCAAGTTAATAATAGCCACGTATATCACGATATGAATGCAAGGAGCCCTGTTTAGCCTGTGACATTTCCTTCGTGGATAGAGCGAAAGGTTGTGCTTAGAATAGATTTCTTAATAACTTGGTTAAAATCTACTTGGTATTATCGGCTTATTCCCAGAATTCCCAGACAAGCTTTAAGATTATCTTATTCAGAATCGTGTGCTGTTGGGGTGGGAAGCAATGTTCAGGTGTTGTGGTAATCTGAAGTTTGTGGGGGTGCCATCACCCCCTGTAAGGTCGTCTGCGCCCCACGGCGCGCGCGTCTCGCGGATAAGCCGCAGTTTGGGTTGATGGCCGCCGAGCGGAAGGTGGCGTTGTGCTCGCGCGGGTGATTATCATCATCATCGTTAAATTTAGCACGGTATCGCCAGCAGCGCCGCTGGGCGGCGAAGCTGGTGGGCGCACGAGAAGAAAGAGTCTCTTTGGCGTTTGGCGGCTGGCGTGGACGGGCGGCTCCTGCGGTGGGTCTGCGGGGAGGGCACCGCGCGGGTCGTCTCCCGCGGGCCCCTCGTGGTGAGTCGACCGTTGGCGACGCCGCCTTCGCGTTACCTTGTGGTTGTTTGTTATGTTGATTGAGTGTATTGGTATAATGATTGTTTAAGGTTGTTTTTAGCGTTTGATTTATGATTCGGCTAGCGAGCTCGCCATGTAAAAGTAGTTCAATAAATGTACACGATGTTGGTTTGCTACGACCGTGTCTACTGTCTCCCTTGCTCCGAGAGCGGCGCCCTCATGACGAGACCCCACACTGGCTGCCCAACGTGGAGCTCTTGGAGCATCGGACGACAATTTTCACGGTTCGGAACCTTTTTTTTTTTAAGCCGGTGTAGAGTAGGCCTGGGGAGGGATGTTCATCGCTAGCGTCGGCGGCGTGCTTTTTGAGAGCGAGGAGATCGGTTGCTGAGGCGTGTTTGAATTTGTCGGCACGTTGAGTTCTTTTTCTGCTCGCAAGTGGTTGTTGTTCTTTTTAAAAACGTCGTTGAGTTGGTACGAGAGCCACGTGGTCCGCATCCTGGGGAGAGCAAGGCTTAGAGCACGTGGATTGTAGGCCAGGCCCGAAGCGAAAGAGTACGGAAGCCTCGTAGGTGGTCCGAGTTTTCTGTAAATAGCTTCTCCTTTCTCTTTGGCTCTGGGAGTCGGGCGTCGTTGCTGTCTTGTATTGCGGCTCGACGCCGGGGCGTCGTGACACCGTCCGGGACGGTGGGCGCCGATCGCTCGGTAAGCTGCTGTGTGCGGCGAGCGGTTAGGGCCACCTTACAGAGCCGATGTCTCCTCGCGGCCGCCTCTTCTGCGCCTATGCTGGGTGCTGGGTGGAGGCCGGTTGTTGTCGAGCGACTCGTTAGGCCTAAGGCTCTGCGGAGCTGCCTGTCGGGACACAACCCGTTGGATCGTGGCGATGAGGTGTTGCACTCTGCTTCCCTCTTATCTTGCGATGCACGAACTAAGAAAAGCAACCTTTGTTTTAGATGAACTGGGCGTCTCGGTCACCGCCGATGTTTTTGCTAGCCGTACTAAACATCGTACCACGAGGGCGATGAGCCCGTAGCTCCCTTCCTTTGTCCTACCGCACCGTTCTGTCGCGAATGTGTTTTGAGTGTTCGCAGCGGGATTGATGTAACCCGCGGCTGGCTGTCCTCTGCACATCGTCTTCGCCGCTGGCCAGGAGTGCGGTCGAAACATCTCGGGAGATGGACATGCCTGGGACCTGCGCAGCGGCCTGCAGACCGGCGGCCTCGTGAGTGCTGCTCGCAACCGGAAGACGTGTCGGCGCGAGTGACGCTTTCTCGCGCCGACGGCCACGTTGTCGTTGCGGGTCTGGGACTGAGGTCAAGTCGTCGAGCCAGTGCAGCGGTGTCGACCAGCGGCTGTGTTGCAGTGCACGGACATTCGGACATGTGTTGTTGTCTTTCGTAGAGCTTGTGTAGCTGTTTTCTTTTTTTTACCGGGGTATGTTTTGAATTAAGGTTGGGAGGATGTGGGGGTGCCATCACCCCCCTGTAAGGTCGTCTGCGCCCCACGGCGCGCGCGTCTCGCGGATAAGCCGCAGTTTGGGTTGATGGCCGCCGAGCGGAAGGTGGCGTTGTGCTCGCGCGGGTGATTATCATCATCATCGTTAAATTTAGCACGGTATCGCCAGCAGCGCCGCTGGGCGGCGAAGCTGGTGGGCGCACGAGAAGAAAGAGTCTCTTTGGCGTTTGGCGGCTGGCGTGGACGGGCGGCTCCTGCGGTGGGTCTGCGGGGAGGGCACCGCGCGGGTCGTCTCCCGCGGGCCCCTCGTGGTGAGTCGACCGTTGGCGACGCCGCCTTCGCGTTACCTTGTGGTTGTTTGTTATGTTGATTGAGTGTATTGGTATAATGATTGTTTAAGGTTGTTTTTAGCGTTTGATTTATGATTCGGCTAGCGAGCTCGCCATGTAAAAGTAGTTCAATAAATGTACACGATGTTGGTTTGCTACGACCGTGTCTACTGTCTCCCTTGCTCCGAGAGCGGCGCCCTCATGACGAGACCCCACAAGTTTTTGTTTGGTCATATGCACTTGTTAAAAATACCAAGTATCACGTGAAAACAAATAAAAAGGTAACAGCATGCAAAAAAATTCACAGCTAGAGTCATAGCAGCTGAGTGATTTTTATAAACAAATTTCGCAGCGCTACTTAAATGATCAGGTGAATGAGTGTTATTGCAGTTAAAATGGGAGTCGAAGAGCCCTGTGGGAAAAAAAATTAATGAGTTTTAAGTGTTACAAATACGAAGCCTAATATTTATCACTAGAAATCGACAGTAATCACTTCACCTATGTCAAATCTTCAGAAACAAACATTCTGGAATCAGCAGGTGCACAGAATAACGACAACTAAATCCACAAAACAACCACTGCACATATGGGCTCCAGTATGATTCAAATGCCGACTGTTACAAAAAATGTGCCCGAAAATTATCCAAAATAAGGTAAATAAAATACTTGCCCGCTGTCTTTACAATAACTTTTTCTGTGGTGGGATACATCTTCAGAGGACGAGATTGATCAGTTACGCCAGTAATAAAATAAAATTAATTTATTAACTGCATAATTAGTGGAGAGAGGCCGTCGGGTCAAATGGGGGGTATTGCTGTCCTTCCTGCGAAGAGACTGTTGGCGCTTGGAGGTTTTGAAAAAGCGGTCTCTGATAATTATTGTGGAGCGGTCGAATTCAAGCAAGTTCGCCGGAAAAACCGAAGCCGAAGCACCGATGAGCGCAACTAGCAGACGACCAGAATAACATCACTGTTCACGACGACGACTGCAGTAGTGTTAGTTCCTCGTCATATTCAGCAATATTCCCCAGCAATAATCCACAGCAATATTCCACAGCAAGATACCCAAGCAATCTTCAGCAATCATGATTGCTGAATATATCTGCGGGATCTTCGATTCATTTTAGAGAAAGTGCCACACTGAAACTAAGAAATGCGGGCAATAATGTCCTCCTTATTGTTGGTTTCGACAGCAATCATTGCCGAGCAATCTAATGGAGTGTAGTAAGTTGAAGCATGTTGCGTCAAGTATCGACATTCTTCACTTAATTGGTTCTAACAAATGTTCACCGCTGCTGTAAAACAAGTGTTTCTATGCTGCGCAAAATAATGCTCAACTGTAGAGGATCGATCTCCACATCAATGTAAGCTTTTAAGAGGAGGCTTGTCAAATTTTTCACGGCACGAACAATGCGAACACATAGATAGCAGTAATGTTATAAATGCTTCAAAAGACTAAAATACACTTTCCAATGTCTAAACATTCTAAAAGCGTAATATGTAACGTGATCGGAATAACCCTAAAGCGTAATTGGCAGGTGTAATTCATGGCAGAAAGTGAACTCTGGCTTTCTTGGAAATCTTTAGAATTTATTTGGAATTGATGCTTAGCATAAGTAAAAGTAGTCCCCTGACTTGATTTGTGGTTTACAAATCAGTTGTCATATGAGTGGTTTTGCGTTATCTATTCAGTATTTTTGTCCCCACTTCAGCCTGTTGGGAATTCATGTGGGGTGCTTGTTGCGTGTGTAAGTAGAATCTACAGCGTACCGTCGAAGCGGTGGAGTCTTTCTCGCTGAACTGAATCGTCTGACAGATAGACGCGCTGAGAAATCTGAACGTGGACGAGCAAAACACTTTGTACATTTTATTCAAATAGTTGAAAGAGTAGATGTAGCTTCGAGTGTCACGCAAACATAATACGTCGATTGGAGGCGTGCTTTACTGGTAAAAAAAACCCGGTCTGCAGGTTTAAATGCATCAATGAACTGTCCATACAATACATTTCCCGAAGATAAGGTGATAAATGAAATGTGCTTACACAAGGCATCAGGTAATTTTTATTGGTGTGTCCCTGGAGATACATATGAGTTCAAGTACCACGCCTCTGTAATAAAGCATATACCGGTTAACAAAAAATTCGCGAATTGGAAGGAAACCGCTGTCATTTATGCAAGGATTTTCTTAAAACGATACTGAAAAAAATATATAGGAAAGAATGGCGAAAACCTCAAAATTACACTCAACAAAGCCTATCACCCTGACAGACAGAGCTTATGTCACATATTTTTCAACATTCGTGTCTATTGTTTGAACATACCGAATGCCTGTTTGAACAATTATCAGTTCATGCATCCAAAAATATGTTTGGTCCAGCAGCACACCCCTGTTATCTCGAACAACGTCGTTGTTTCATCCAGTTTATGTTCGTACGAGTAAACCAGTCCTTACAGCGTTTCTTTTGTGAGAGTCATATACACTGGCTGCGCAAAAAAAGAACGTAGGGTAGTACTGTAGCGCGCTCCTAATTGACGGGCGTGTTCAGCCCGTACGCGCAAATCTGCTTACCTGCTCATTAGCAAAGCCTGGCGCCGCCTGGGAGCACAAGTCGCAATAAAATGGGTGGCTATCGCGGCTGGAAATTAAAACTCATTAGGGAAGGTCATTGTCTCCTATTCACCATGAAAATGGCTACTTAAGCGCCAGGAAGTAGCGTCCGACGTGAACATTAGGCGTTGCACCTTCACCACCCCGGCTGGTTAGTATGCAGCGTCACCGAAATCCCGTAGTTGCTGACACTGGTTCGTCCCCGTCTCCTATTATAAATGTAGGCGGACCAACCCAGTCTCAGTGGAAGATGCAAAAGCGTTACCTCCCACGCCATACTTGCCGTCTTTTGAAATCTTTCTCGCCGTGTTCTGCTGTTTGTGCACTGCCGTGAAGAACGTTCTTGCGCCAAGCCCTCCGGTTTGTTTTAAGCATTACTGCGCGCTTGATGATGTCGCCATCTTTTTTTTTTATTAAGGCTTGGGGCGTCCCAAGATTTACACGATCGCTTCCTTACATGTGCCGATGTACAACGTGGTTTTGTCACCTCTGCCTACTCGCACAGGTGAGATCAATCAATCAATCAATCAATGGAACTTTATTTTCATGAACAGATATGTAAAAATACAGCGATTATTTGGACCGATAGCCTAAAGTGGCTAGTGGCCGGTCCAATACAATGTGCAACAAAAAAAAATGTACAGGGCAGCTTTGAGGTAACAGAAAAAAAGCAATCATAAATACAGACAACACACGTATACATTTTTTTACTGCAGACATGCATACTTATTAGTTTGCAACTAGTTTGCTATACATAGGCACTTATTTAAAAAAAAAGAACACAATGAAAATCGAAACAAACATACGCACAGGCTTACATGTCTTGACTCAACAGAAAAAATGATTTGCATGCTAAGCCGAAATTACGTGCCGTTTTAATCTCTAGGGGAACCGAGTTCCATATTTTTGTTCCATTAAATTGAATTAGTCTTTCTCCGTAAACGTTATGACATTTGGGCAGATTGAAATTACCATTCGAAGCATGTCGCGTGTTGCGTATAGGAATTGAAAAAAGATCAGCAGGCAAAGGTGAATTTCTATTAATTATGTTATTTATTGAAACGGCAATTTTGTAGTCGCGCAACATCGGAACCGAGAGAATACGTTGTGATTGGAAAATATTTCCTATCGATTCACCTTGGCTTATGATTTTTAATGTACGCTTTTGAAGTCGTTCAAGAGTTTTTAGATAACTCTTGTACGTCACACCCCACGATTCCAGACAGTAACCGATGTGACAGTGACACAATGAAAAGTAGAGTGCGCGAAGTATAGCTTGTGGAAAATATTGGCGAGCTTTTATTAGAGAATAGCAGCCATAGGCTACCTTTGCGCATACACTCTGTACTTGCTCATGCCAGTGTAAATGCTCATCAAAAATGACGCCTAAATATTTGAAACAAGAGACTTGTTGAATAGGAGCGTTGTTTATTGTTAGGTTAAGAAATTCAGCGTCAATATGTTTCATGCGAGAGTGAAACACCATGTATTTTGTTTTGGTACAGTTAACAGTCAGCTGATTCTTGGCAAACCATTCCGAAATGTTCGATAAATCGGTCATCACGTCATTTTGTAGATCTGCCAAGGAGTGTCCTGTGAAAACTAAAACAGTGTCGTCCGCGTACATCAGTGCCCTTGACCTCTGTAGGGATCGCGGGACATCATTGATATAAAGAGAGAACAATATAGGACCCAGAACTGAACCCTGTGGCACCCCGCATTTAATATAACTGTAAGATGACTTGATGTCACCAATGACTACCTTTTGTTTGCGTGCCGATAAATAGCTAGAAAAGAAATCAAGTGAGTTACCTTTTTATTCCATAGGAATGCATTTTTTCTAGTAAAATGGAATGACTAATAGCATCAAATGCTTTTCTTATATCTAAAAATACTGCTATTGCTATGTTGTTTTCATGTAGAGCGGAATTAATATATTGCGTAAGCATTGAAACAGCAGTTGAAGTGGACCTGTTAGCAACAAAGCCGTGTTGCTGGGGACAAAGTACATTCTGATCACCCAGGAAATGCCTTAATTGCGACGAAATTAATTTTTCAAGCGTAGTGTTAATACTACTCAGAACAGATATTGGTCTGTAGCTGTCCGGAAGATTCCGATCACCAGATTTGTACACTGGTATTACTTTGGCGGTCTTAAGTATACTAGGATAAGTTTGATTAGACGAGTTATTAGACGATGATTAGACGAGTTAGATATATTAGGTAAGCTATAACGCTTTTTGTCCATTATTCGTTGTAACTCTGATTCCTTACTATATCAACGACTAATTATGCTGCCGTACTGGTAGCATGTACCATAGCGCCTGTTTTTCACTACCCAAGTTTTGCAACTGTGACTGAACCACTGTTGCACGTAATTATTTGTTTTATTGTCAACCTAATCACTTTCACGAATAATTCGGAACAATGATTAGTGTTTATATAATGGGTGCATGTGAACCAAATATATACGTCATTAGACGCCGGCAAGGCAAATACATCTGGCGCTTTATCCCGCGTCCTGCTTTGCAATTTGTTGTTTCCGTCGCGCTGTTCTCACAAAGAGTCTTCGCGGTGAAGACGTGAGATGGTTCTCAACAGAATGTAGCCGAAAGGGTTCACCACACAAGTAGATCGACATTTTCAGCTCGCGTTAGCGTTGCTGGACGAAGATGGGACACCTCTGAAGGCAGTGTCCTGCTGTACAAACGCTGGTTTTCATCACGAAGTCTGCTATCTCGGGCACGTAAAAATGAAGCTATTTGGAAATGAACTGATTTCTATTCACGTGTGCAAAATTGCACTTAGGAAAATGTAATTTTGTACACTTGAATAATAATCAATTCAAAAAAGATGCAAATATTAAAAATATGCTTTTTTACGTGCCCAACATAGCAAACCTTATGATGAAGACCAGCGTTTATTCAGCAGGTCACTGTCTTGTGACGTGTCGCATCTTCGTCCTGCAATGCTAACCAGTTGTTGTATCGAATTTAAGACGTTGATCCGGCAAGGCACTTTCCAACTCTTTCTAAATCATGACCTAATGAACCTTGTACTTAAGGAGACGCTGAAATGGCTTGAGCATTTCTTTACTTTCTGATCGAGTAGCGTGGGTACTTGGATCATTAACAAGCTTACTTTAAGTCGCACGTGACTTATTCACAATATTGCGTAAGAATAAAGGCTACATTACTATAAGGCGAGCAACTCGCCATGAGACTTGAACGCACCGCAGCACATCAGAGGGAGCCCTCACAAGTTTCTAGACACCCCTGTTTTGGGACGTGGTATTAAGGCGAAAGCCTTTAATGTCTCATGCTCACGTCCATCCGTCCGTCCGTGTCCGTCCGTCTGTCCATCTGTCCGTCCGTCCGTCCGTCCGTCCGTCCGTCCGTCCGTCCGTCCGTGCATCCGCCTGTACGTCCGTCCGTGTCCGTCCCTCCGTCCGAGCCCCGGCACGGTGCCAGGTGACCGCCGGGGCGCGCAAACGGACGCCGGTCGCGTCGGACTCTACAGCGCTCGCGCTTTGCTTTCGGAGCGTCGATGTGCCCAGCGCTTCCAGTCACGGAATGGAGGGAGACGCGCGCATAGCGTTCCATTCTGACCGACCCCGTCTCAATGGACACAGGCGTTCGCGGAACACACTTTGGAATTTACAAAGTGTCCGTAAATTTAAGCGCTGTAACGCGGATGGCGTCTGCACGATGCGCGAAGCGCGAGAAATTACGAACGCATGCGAACGGAGGCAGATTAGTCTCGCGTCTCGCTGCGATTCGAGGCAAAAAAATTTAAAAAAAACACGCACACATTAAGTTTCTGTGCCATCCCACTGAGAGTGTAAAAGAAAAAAAGACATGGCATAATCAGTCGAATGGCCACAAGCTTGCGCCGAACACACTTTGGAATGTACAAAGTACAAAGTGTCGAACTTTTTTTCCAGGGACGCCACTCGTGCGATCGATCTGATTGATGTCATAGCCTTTCTACCGAACAGTTGAAGAGTCTAACGACCGGCCTTGTGACGACGCCTTGTGGGGTAGAGATAGCCAGATGAATCGTGAGGTTGGTGATTCCTTTCTTCTGCACATTTATGGAGGATTGCGGGGAGACGGAAATAACCGCCGGCTCTGACTGTATAAGATGGGGAGGAAAGGCATGGCTTCACTATCCTCTTGAATACAAGTGCATTGCTTAAATTATGTGCAGTATGATGTATTTTAGATATAGGCCAAGTAGATACACAATTACATGAAATCGTTTTAGGCACCATTTTTTCTTTATGATATCCCTCAACTCTTTGAGGCTACAAGTCTGCCGTGTCCTGCGACTAGAAAGTGTTCCTGCAGGGTGTGCAACATCCGGAACGAGCCGGCAACTGTCAACAATGCTGGCCACCAAGCCACAAGCTCTCATAGCCAGCAGCCTAGTTCTCTTTTTATTGCGACGGCTGACATTGCCTATTGCGGACACAGCTGAGTCTACAGAAACCTAGAAGATAGGGATAATTCTGCTCTTAAGTTCCTGCAGTGTGCCTAGGTTGTACTACGAAGAATGCCACTGTCTTCAAAAAGGTTCGAGTTTCTCATCAACCTAACATTTGAAGTGCCCTTACACGCATATGAATCACGCTGTACAACCGAGCAACGAATGCGCTGCTCTCATTTACGCCCCAGGACTGACTCACCGTCTGGGATGTTAAGCGCAGAACTGCCGTTACGTCGACGGCAACAGTGACTTTTCTCTCCTCCTCTCTCTCACTTTTCCCCCTCCCTTCTTCCCCAGTGCAGGGTAGCCAGCGGGCTCAGCCATAGTTAACATCCTGCCTTTCTCCTATCCTTATTTTTTCTCTCTCACGCTGTACAAATTGGCGATAGCGAAACGGCATAACTGTGACCCCTTTTATTTATACAAAGATGAAAAGAGAGGAGACAGCCAGAAAAACGACTCATAAAAGCTCGACAATACTTTTTCCATAGGCGATGAGAAAACAAATTGGCAATACTGTGTGCCACGAGCTCATTCTACTAGACATTTTAACCCTTTGTTGCATGGCAAGAACCTACGCATCTAAACAGCGCTTACTTTTGGTTTTCTGTTATTTTGCATTCAGAAAAAGCGGAGAAAAAAAATCTTGTTGAAGTCAAACCTTTATTTAATAAGATGCAGAATGTCCACTACAGTGGACAACATGCAGAAAGAGGTTCAATTAGTCAAAGTTGCAAACGTTTTTTTTTCAGCCGTCGAGCTGTCTTGCTCCAACAAATTAACACAAAAAATTAGCTGCACTACCACCAGAAGAGTAACAAGAATTTTTTTTTCAAGTGGAGGGGGGGGCTAAGGGGGGTTGGGGGGGGGGCTGAGGGGGGTTCAACTATTTTGAAAAATTATCTTGACTTCGCTAAGCTGCAATATTTACAGCTCGTCACTACGAGTGCTTCTTCTATCACGTGAATTCAATAAAACATACCAAATCACGATTTCATCTGTTTTATAAGAAACAAAAAAAAGTGAAGAACTTGAATTACCCGCCAAAGTAGGAGTATGCCAACTTGAACAAAAGTGCAGGAAAAAGCGTGGGACAGTGGCGCGATCTAGCACGGCGAATGAAAACCCTTCTTGTCCACTTTAGTTACCAATATGCATATGCGCGTCTCGGACGCACCACAGCTGCGTTCCCGCCACGCATGGTGTCCACTACAGTGGACATATTTCAAAACTTGTTCTAAAAAATTATCTTCACTTCGCTAAGCCGCGATATTTAAAACACTTGTCTAAGAATGCTTCTTCTATGGCATGCATTCAATAAAACATACCTAATCGCGATTTCATCTGTGTCATAAGAAAAAAAACGTCAAGAAGAACTCGACATATCTGCCAAAGTAGGAGTCTGCCATCTTGAACAAGAGTTCAGGAAAAAGCGCGGGACCATGGTGCCATCTAATGCGGTGAATGAAAACTCTGTTGGTCCACTTTAGTTACCAATATGCGCATGCGCGTCCAAGAGGCACCACAGCTGCTCCAAAAAATTCCAAAAATTTGTCCACTGTAGTGGACAGCATGCAACAAAGGGTTAAGATTGGTGGCGTCCGTGTCTTCACTTGAATGAACTGCGCAAGCACAGCAGGCGCTGGTGAGATGACGCTGTCAAAGAACGATGTCAGTGGAGGTCTGCATATCTTTTGTCCCGCGACCAGCCTCCAATTACATACTCGGTTTCGCTCGAAGGTAATAGCTTGCTGCTACGGCGTGCGTCCTTGCACGTAACTCTCACGTCATATCAGCTTAATAGAGGCTGATTTTTGTGTTGTTGATGACAAAGTGCTATTGACACGTTGTTATTCCGAAACGTCAATAATTTTTTTTGTTTTTATACTTATGCGTTCGTCTTTATTTTCAAGCCTTCGTCATTTTGTTGTCATGCTTTATGTTTTAGTGGAGAATGTCACAGGGCGGATTCCCTTAGAGCAAAGGTCTCAAAGTCACCTCAGCCAGCGGGGCGCACTGTCGCAATTTATTCCTGCAAGGGCCGTAACAGGGAAAGTGGTCAAAGCGGAGGGGGGGCAGGGGACAGTTTATACAAATTATCAGCTAAAAGTACCGTATGAAAAAAAAAACATTTCCCATGTCTCACATACAGTTCATTTCTGAAGGAAATTTGGCGCCAGGATTCCAGCACCATGTCGATAGGTGTAGCCTAATTGACTAAAATCTGGACGCCGATTCGGAAATGTAGATTTTAAGTGCGAAGCATTTCTTAGCGGACTGCAGGCACTTGAGTGTTTCAGTCTATCTATCTATCTATCTATCTATCTATCTATCTATCTATCTATCTATCTATCTATCTATCTATCTATCTATCTATCTATCTATCTATCTATCTATCTATCTATCTATCTATCTATCTATCTATCTATCTAGCCGCCTACGTCTGCGTGCTCTCGTGATCGCCCCTTTAACTTGGTGTATACGAAAATTGGTATGGTAGGGTAAGAGAGTTTGAGGAATATGACTCTCTGGTCACGACATGAATAACTTCGAAATCTTGTCGCCTACGTCGTCAAACCATTTCCTCCAGACTCGTGTGGCACATACCCGTATACCACGGGCCGTGGCACGCGGGTACGCGCCACAGGTGATCGACAGTTTACATCTACCCCGGAACGGCGAGGACAGAGATTAGTAACTTAAATCTGAGAGCGTTATGAGAATGGACATCGGCAGCGTAGTCCCGACGAATGCAAAGATAAAAAATCAAGATCTCAGCAGGAATCGAACCCAAACATTCAGCGTACGTGGCAATAAGGTATTATACCGCAGAGGCAAGCCAGGTCTTGAAAGTGCTTTGGAAAAAGACACTATGCACGCCTAAGGTCGCTGCAACTTCAATTGTGGTTGAAGTAGTGGATATGTAATTTGATAACAAAGCAATAAACATTCCGTATGTAAACCTATGACACAGACGTCATGTCGGGTTAAAGTCAACTGTGGTTCCATGTTGACTCCGCTTTTATAGCAGTCGAATAAAGATTACATTTGCAATCCTATGATTCAGCAAGCTATAATCAAGCGTAATTCGACCACGGGGGAATACGCTAACGACAGTTACGTGTGATATTCACGTCGTGGAACTGTAAAGCGCACTTAGTTTCGATAATACTGACGTCTGTGCTCTAAGGCGAGCGCTGACGTTATGTCAGTCCATAAGTTACCCAGTGTAGTGACCAGTAGATGGAAATGTTGTGAACGTTCCTGGTAAGCCCACTATGTACACACAACTACTGCACTTAACGTCGATCCACCTCTTAACGCTTGCCTCGAAGCTAAAAAAGTCAGGATATGCTTCAGCATATACGCTTCGCGGGACCAACATAACGGACTAATACAAGAACTACATTCGAGCATACCACTTCTGGTGCTGGTACTTCACACGTTAGTGGTGGTGTCGTTACGCAGCTATGTACAACCAGTTCTGATATTTGCATGTTTTCTAGATAGGTGAGTGCGTATAAAATTTCTACATATGTTTACTGAGTACTACATCCGTCTGCCACGTAACGTTGTGCTCATTTTAAATGTACCACATAGCAAACTTCTTGATGCATGCTTCGCATATCATTGGTTCCCGAAGTACGTGGGGTTTGCCGAATTTTCGTTTCACTTTTATGCTTCAACACATGGCGACCACATGAGCTGCCTCACGAAAACAATGCTTCAGACCAGTCATGCCTATGTGGAACACGTGCATACATAAGAATAAAAAAAAATGTGGGACGCAGACAGTCATGCGCTCGCCGCGGGCCGCAAGCGAGACATTCGCGGGCCGCGTGTTTGAGACCCCTGCCTTAGAGCGACTGTTTACGTTTATGCCACTTTTTAAATACTCACAGGTGCGCTTCAGCCTCTGCGTAAAAATACAGTGTCATTGTAGTTACCTTTGTGATGTAACGCTGAATGAAGTGTTCTAACGAAGCAAGTGCATATGCAACGCACATATGCGTAAGTTGACACAACATATCACTAAAGTAGTTGTATGCACAGAATTCATAGCAAGCTAACCCAATGAAGATGCTTCCAAACCTCCTGGCGGCAATAAGTGCATATGATGATTACTTAGAAACCTCTTAGTGAAGGTAATTATTCAGTGAGCTAGCAATTTTGATTTCTCATACAAATATTTTCGACGTTTTTTTGGCGATACATCACGTGATACGACCGCGGAGGCATTGCTGTAAATAATAAAACCTGCAGCTTATACACTAACCATTTCGAGATTGGTGCTTACTTTGTCTGGGCAGTTGAAAACTTTGTGCGGTGTACTTCCACAGAGATGCGTTTCCTCGGTCTCCAATACGTTTGTTAAAGACGGTCGCCCGTTCGTACTCCTCTATTGCGAAATGGACAAGAAATTATCCAAAGACTACTTCTAAGAGCCTTGCAAGTCTTGTTTCTCATTTTTTTCCAGCTTACTACTTTTTAACTTCATTTCGATGACCTCACAGAAGAAAACAATTCAGACAAGTATGTTTCATAATGGTGTTGCACTTCTACATTGAAATTATTACCTCTCAATTTTATTCAGCTGACCCCTCCATTTTACTAAATATTCGCACGCCCTGCAAGAAAACAAGCCTTCACTTGTACGGGAACTGAGGACGCGATGCTGAAAGAAAACAATTCTAAAAAAAAAAGCTTGGTGTGTAAGTTGAACAACGCTTTTGAACAACATAATGGTCTCACCATTCAAAGAATGAAAACAGCAAGTTCCCCAGCACACGCTCGTCCCACTGAATTATTAGGTCTGTGGCCTGAAATCAGGTTCATCATCTTCAGGTTTGTTGAACGCACCCGCATAATTTCTGTAATGTTATTGAGCGTTTGTTGATAACCACACCTTCACATTAACAGATGGCGTAGACAAAACATCTGATACAAACGTTTATCGGGAAGTAATACGAAAAAACAAAACAGTCAACGATGATGCTTCAGCAGTGGGCATTTCGATAATGAAATTAAGCTCCTTGTAGTTTCACGCTATGTGCTTCATTAATCATAATCAAGGCTTCAAATTGTAACATTTTACAAGTTAACAAAAATTAACTATCAATGACGGGTTGCAACATTACAGCACCTGATTTGAATATGCATGTTAGGCGGGGACTGAAACCTAGGGCGAAGTCATAGAGACGATTTTTGTATTTCCGCCTAAGCGAAATTCAGAAGTCACTCGATTTCTCACCGTGGTACTGGAAAGAAGACTCGTCGGGATATACCGCTGTGCGCATTGCCTCTGCACTATTTTCCGGATCAAATAGAGCACTGCCGATGAAGACGTTCATGAATAAGAGCTCTCGGTTGACCGGAGAACGAAGGAAGCGCATTGCACCAGACTCTTCTCGGGCCTCGTCTTGCCATATACGGACGTTGATCCTCGTCGATTTTTGTCGTATCTGAAACGGGTATGAGTGTGGTCTGGCTAGCTCTCTTGCCTTTTAACTTTGCTGGCTGAGTCTAATATGACATGAACGAATGTCAGCGTCCTCATACTGCAATCGACAGTTGTGTTTTAACAGCTCGTGATGTTCCTTAGGTTCAGTTTTAAGGAAATCTATCACGTATATCTTTGAGTTATTTTTCCCGCGCATTGATGCATATCTGGTACTTCTGCGTGTAAACTTTTTTTTCTGTTTTCTTGGTTAAACTTCAGTTAAAAGTGAGCGCTCGTGTTTTTTTCCCTGTGTGTCCGTCTCGAGTGCACGTACTCTATATCGATGAATCCGTAGCGTCTCGCCCAGTTTTCGGATTTGTTGTAGCGTCTCGTATACGAGCAGACATTGTAAGTAGCATGGGAACACTGGTACGTTTTGAATTACTGAAAACGTCCTTACACAGCTGTAACGTCCTCACATCCAGACAATGTTTCTGCTTCAATTTCCTGTATGACAGCATCCTTCATATGTTTAAAATTAAAAAAAATAATAATACATTGCGGTGTTTTATCAATGTGTCAAGGTTTTCCACTTCTTTTGTTGTCTCTCGTTGAATACACAATTGTCGGAAATGTGAAAATTTGGAAAGAAAATGAATGAAGGTGAAGAACGACAAAACCAGAAGCTGAAGGTTGCATGCACGCCAGACTTTTACCCAATTCAGCTAGTGCAGTGCCGCGCGCATCTCGTTATTTATGTGTACCAGCTGTCCTACGCTTTAACTGTTAGCCAGCGCCACGACTCACGGCCATGGTGGTAGATACGGAACTCTGTACAAGCGGCAAGCGTACCACGGTGTGCGAACATGTGAACATTTCGGGTCATTGTAACTGACTGATAAACAGCCCACGCTGCCGAAAAGCATAAGAACTGCCGCAGACAACACCATCCAAGAAAGTTAACGTGACAACTCTGCCGCGCAATTTAGACTGCTGAGAGCATCGCATGCGTAATGTGAAGACGTGTTCGAACACCACCAGCATTGCAGAAATAATATGACTGCTTTATCTGTTTGGCATAGACCGATTAAAGTATATTGATGCAAATATATGAAGCCTAATCAAGATGAAGCAAAATGAGGCATGGAGCAGATAGTGTCCCCTATGCGTCCTTTGGCATTATTGTCTCTTGGCCTCACACCATTCTGCATTCTGCATATATTAATATCTTTCACCTGTCTACACATGATACTGGTGGTCAGCGGAGCTAACGGTGTGTCTACCTGGTGCCACCGAAGCATATTTGCTAGTACCAATTTATGCCCTTTAAATATTCACAGGCTTGTTGCGTATGTATGCGTTGCAGCTCTAACCACATTCAAGAACCTCATAAATGGCGACCTAAGGCGTTACAGGCTGTGTGTTTGCGCACAATCTTATGGGTCAGTCGCAACTAAAAACATCGAATTACGGTCGTCTTAAATGCATTTTTATGATCTCCCTGCCATCCTTGATCGCCTAATATGCTCTCCATCGGCCGCCTATGTTAATGCTAATTACGAGGTCTGTAGTCTGACCTCGACTTCATTCCTTAACATTACTTTTTCTGCGGATATTCTTGATATAGAGAAAAACACACGTCTGATTCTCGAGTTGCCTTCTGGGGCTGCCAGATTCAGCTCGTAAATTGGCATCTTTTTTCAGACTACCAGCCTGGATAAATTTTGGCCTTGGCTTATTGACTACGTTTGGCTATTTTTTTATATTTCACTTTTCTTAAATATTGGGTAAATATATGTGTAGCTCTTATTATGCAAAAAACTTTCGCAAATATTTAGGCAACGGAACGATCACGCCACTGAGTCTTCCCTGCGACAACCTTTACAGACATTATGTGGGGAGGGCTACCAAGTCTCGCATTTAAGGATAAAATTCGGACAGCGACTTAGGAACTTTACTTGCATCAGACTTTTTATCCCTCCAGAGAAGATTGCTAAATCGAACTCATACAATTGCCTCCGTCAGCCTCGGTGGAACAGTGGCTACGGTGCTCGGCTGCTGACCTGAAGGTCGCGGGTTTGATCCCGGCCGCGGCGGTCGCATTTCCATGGGGGCGAAATGGTAGAGGCCCGTGTACTGTGCGATGTCAGTGCACGTTAAAGAACGCCAGATGGTCAAAATTTCCGGTGTCCATACACTACGGCGTATCTCATAATCATATCGGGTTTTGGGACGTTAGACCCCAGATATTATTATTATTATTATTATTGCAATTGCATTTGGCGTGCAGCTGTGATTGCAATGGCGTGATACTTAACGCGTGTGGTGAATACTTCAATATATAAGGTGGTAACCTAAAGCGATCTTTGCTTTAGTAATGATAGGCCTTCCATAAGGCTATGACAACGTCCTTGAAATAAAGTTGATGCAAGGCCGTAACGTGGTTCCTTTTCAGTAAATCTTTTATGAGTTACAGATTTCGGTGGCTCCGGTGGCATATAGTTCTGATCGTTTCTGACAGGGCAATCTGATCTTTCACCGAGGTGACTTATGATTGCACGTTGCCGCATTTCATTGTTGCATTGCAGTATTTCAAGCCTATCCATCGTTAATGCCCGTAGCAACAGCAGTGTTGCGCTGCTAAAGATGTGGGTGAAAGTGCCAACGACCATCATGGAGGAAGGAAAAGGTTAGGGTTAGCAGGAAGCATTGAGCATTGCGATAGCAAGAAAGAAAAGAAAAAGAAAAAAAATGAATGAAAGAAAGAAAGGAAGAAGTGAAGAATAAAAGAAGGAACTGAAGAAAGAAAGAAAGGAAGAAAGAAAGAAAGAAAGAAAGAGAGAAAGAAAGAAGAAAGAAAGAAAGAAAGAAAGAAAGAAAGAAAGAAAGAAAGAAAGAAAGAAAGAAAGAAAGAAAGAACAGTAGTTGGTCAGGCATGCACACGCCATGCTTCGCCTGCCGCCATTCTCCTATTAGTGCAAGGGCTCCCGTTTTCTTGGCTTTATTTCTGCCTCTGGTCAAATGCCTCGCTGCATTTTGAGTATACTTATATGCACGCGCGGCCAGCATTATGGCGTTGGCGAAGCCTCTAGTTCCCATCAAGTCATCGGATAGTGCAGATATTTACCGACGCAAAGCTCCGGACGACCACTTCACGTGCCTTTCTAAAGAGCCTATGCGGCCAAATTCCTTTACCTACCATAAGCAAGAAGCGTCTGAGCGTTTACTCCACACGTGCCTCTACTGAGTGCATGAGAGCTGCCGCCGAACATTATTGATCGACTCGAGACTGGGGAGATCGCCGTCGGAGCCAAATTGCGATGCACGTTCTGCATGTGATGTAGGTCTACTATAGGAACGAAAGCATCGAGGGTTGAGACAAACACCGGGGCTGGCAGTCATTTTCTTCCTTAATGTTTCATGGCGAGTACCGGAGCGCGTCGTGTACATAAACGTCAGGCTCTCTCGCAAATACTTTGTTTGCAGAAAGTAAATCCTGGAAACCAAAGCCCAAAGTCTCTCCAGGAAGCTCGCTCACTTGTCTATACATGCAGCCCAAAGAGGAAGAAATAAAAATGCATCTGCCTCCATGTATATTATATGTCGATCCTGCATGAAGCAGTCTGTCTTTATTACGCCGGCATTACTATACGCTGACAACTATGATGCCGGCGATTTTTTACGAGATGACTGTTTTTTTCCTGATTCGGCGAGAGAAAATAATATTTACTGATACTGGCAGCAGAAGCATCGGCTGGCGAATGAGTTATGAGTGATGGCGACGGAAAAGACAGGGACATTAAGTGCTGAACAAGTACACAGTAAAAAAAATTTACACCCTTAAGGGTGTAATGCGGCTGTTTGCGTTAAAATCACCCTTATGAACACCCTTATTACACCCTCATTTTCAAAATCTGGGTGTTGGTAAGTAAAACACCCTTGCAACACCCCATTTACACTCTCATCTGAGGGGTGTAATGAACAAGGCTACAAATGTACGAAATTTTTTGGGCAGGTTTTGCTTATATATAAAGTATACATGAACCGTCTTTATACCAGCAAGGCCCGTCCTACTAGCTGCTTGCGGTTCTAGTAACGAATCGAAGTAGGAAGTAACGTAATGCAAGCGAAACACAGTGTTCATTCATAAAGCGCGCGAACTACAAAGACGGAAGACACAACAGGAGCGCCGCTTATCCAATAGAATCAGAGCCAATCCTGTTGTATGTGTTCTTCTCGTCTTTGTCATTTGCGCGCTTTGTGAATACTTTAAGTGAACTAGCCCGAATCAAGGTAATGTTGCGCACAATTCCCCCCCCCCCTTAAGAGCGATGATCTTAAAGCTGGAGGTAAAACATCTGCCATCTGCAAAATACCCTCCGCGCAGTTGACATAGCCATAACCTCGACGGAAACGGGCGATCAGGTCCCTTGAAAATGGACATTGACGTGATGCATTTTGAGCCGGGCTCCAAATGCATCAAAAAAGCCATTAGCTCCGCTGTTTCACCAGTCTTCACGACGTTAAGCAAGTAAAGCTACGCTAAATATTGCTCTTGAATATCACATTCGTGCGCTGTGACATGCAGCCCGTGCAGTCCTTACAAAATCGTCGCAATGCACACTGCCATTCGAATACACTGTTAAAGAAGCATAATGCCTGGTTCACGGTGGCGGCACGGCGGCTCGCCGTTTGCCGTTCTCAGGACCCGTGCGCGGGCTGTTTCGTTCGCGCACATCTGCCGTTCTTTGCCGTTCGGAGAATAGGTCCGAGACCCATTTTCGTGCCGTTTTCCGTTTGCCTGAGAGCGACGTGGCCAATCAGCGACGGAGGATGTACATCGGTCAGCCGCGTCGTTTGCTTTCGGCTTTCCCGTTGTTCGCGTCTGCTGCGGGACGCTTCGAGCTGCTTGCTTCTTGCTACGCAGTTTTCACGCTAAAAGTGCCGCTGTCGTCCGCCTTGTTGCCCGGCATCGTTCCAGCAGTTAATAGAGCGCTTTAGTCTGTCTAGTATTGAAAAACGCGCAGTTACACCAAAAAACGTGTCCCTGAGCTGGCGCCTGGACCAGTGGCGCCAGCTATCCAAGGTTAGAAACAACTAACAAACGCGTAATTTATGTCCTCCGAGATTCGGGTAGCGCCCATCGCCACTCGCTAAGCCTACAACATCGATTATTCGAGTATGGCTCTAAAAACAGTGCCGAATCGATCCGAATACTGAGTTGTCGAAGCTTAAGGACATGAGTCTAAAGCGAATGGAAGCATCAGTTCGGAGCTGACATGCTACTGAGCGCACGGCGGCCGCTTGATAGATTCGAGGTGATCAACAACTTGATTTCGAAGTGCAGCCATGTTTTTTGGAGGCGCGAATGCCTCGCCGGCGGAGCTTACCGTGCACTTTGAACAGCTCTCTCGCGGGCGGTGGCGGCCGACGGTCTACGGCACCGCGCCGTTACGGCAGGCTTGCCGCCTCTGTGAACCAGGCATAACAAAATATGCCGCAGAAATAGAGCTGCGGCCGCGCAATCCAACAACGGCTGGAGCAAACGTTCGCCGGCGCCGGTTCCTGCCGGTTCGTCTCATGGCCTAGGCAACCTCGGCTGCCCTGACCGCCGGCGTCCGTCTAAGCGCGCCCGGAAAACGTCCGAAAAACGAGCCCAGCGGCTAGCCCAGCTATTAAATTGTGGTACTCAATGCCGCTCATGCAGTGCAGTCGGCACAAGACTATCGTCTTTCGACGACATTTGCAGCGAAGCACGCAGATACTCGGCCAATTTTTTTTGTTTGAAATGTGCCAGCGCTCTGTGCTCGTCCTTTGTGTTCTGCCAGTGCTGCTTATTAGGAAGATGCACTGTACTGAAGGGGAGGCCTGCAGCTTCATATTGTGGAACACTCGAAGTGAAACGGTATGTACCGCTTTCATGTTGCTGTGGTCAGCGCTTTGTTAACTGTGTGAGCGCGATAATAACGCCGTCAACTGAGTCTTTCTTAACTAGTGGACGATAAGTCAGCATTTGTTACGTAGCGAGCATATTTGTGTGTATTGTTTCATCGGGATGATGGCAAAGTTGTGTGATGTTAAGTGCGGGCAAACTTTTCTTTCCTTTGGAGTTGAAAGCAGAGTGCGCATGCGCGGCTGTGATTCGGCGAGGGATTTGAACAGAGTTGTGGAGGCGCCCTTCTCTGTTGGCAGTATTGGTGCCCCGCTCGCGATGAACCTCTGTTTTGGTATAATAATAGTTGGGTGGGGATGGCGCCTGTTAGCTCTAAGCGTAAACCATGTCTAAGGCGCGTATGCTTGGGCATGTTGTTAATTCATGTGCACTTTTTTTTGCTCACAGAAGGACCAAGGGCGTGGTGTCCGCGTCGTTCTTTTCCGTCCCTGTTCGTTTTGTGCGCTAAAACTACCGTGATACTCGGGTTGATGCATGTGGGTGATAACACAGCATATTGCTTCGTGTTAGGTGCGCCTCGCGAAGTTCGCCTATGTGCTAATACATTCCGTTTCGTTAAAGTCGTACCGATGTTTTCATTCACCCGCAACGTAGGTTCCGGGATACTGCCGGCACCCGTGCATCTGGAGCCATTCGTTGAACTTGACCTGTGTTTGAACGGATCTTTCCATTGGGTGTGTTTGTGTGTGTGACCAAATAGCCGTACCTTTAAGGCTGGTTCACACCGGCGACTAGCACCGGTCGCGCGACCAAGTTAGTCGCTTTGCGACTGGTCGCAAACAGTCGCAAACAGTCGCTTCGGTCGCAAAGCGACTGCTTTTTCTCAGTCGCTCGCTGCGCGGCGCAGCCAGTCACGCGACTGCAGTCGCAGGACGGCTGGAACCAATCAGCGAAGCCCAGAAGTGACGTCAGCATTTGTTTACAACCGGGCTCGTCGCTTTTTCGTCTTTTTTTTTTATTGTGCTCCCTTGGCTCGCTGATAACGAGATCCGGACGTGACTCTCTGGGTTTGCGACTTCCGGTCGCTCGCATGCAGCCTCTGCCGGTGTGAACATCGGTTGCTTTCAGTCGCTTTTTTTGGTCGCCAGTCGCAAATGGTCGCGCGACCAGTGCTAGTCGCCGGTGTGCACCAGCCTTTACTGTGCAAGCGCTAGTATGAGCATAAGTGCTGCCGTTCGAAGAAAATTTATTTTATTCTGTTTGTTTCCACCATGTGTAGCTTTCATTACATTGTTCTGGTTATTAATAGTTATTCACTTCACCCCATTTCGGTGCGCGAGCAGTCGGTTTTTAAAGACGATAGTCTTTCTTGGGATACTTCAACGCAAAAATTTTGGTCTGGCTCTCTGTCTGTCCGTAACCCGATTCAGCTACCCGGCCAAAGTTTAACCACTTTCTGTCAGCTTACCACTTCTGATGTTGGTAATATCCGTGTTTCTGTTGGCATC